>ML780334.1:600775-704954 GCA_009831015.1 Picea engelmannii
CCTCTTACATTTATTATATCTAACTACCATAGTGGGCCTTATTTAATAATATAGTGGACCTAGTCCACCTTACATTGAATGACCTCCACTATTATCACTATGGGCCCTCTGGGCCCCCCCACTACCTCTCTAGCTACCTTACTGGTATGGTGTGCATTGTATGGTATGGTATGCATTTCCTTGGTATTATATGGTATGGTATGGTATGATATGCATTTCCTTGCCATTGCATACCATACCATACCATACCATTGCCTTGTATGGTATGGTATACCATTCATGTTATGCATGGTATACCATGCATTGCCTTGCCATCATATGGTATGCGTTGGCAATGGTATGGTGTGGTATGTTATGAATTGTATGGCAATGTTATGTGGAACTTTATCTATGATTTGCAACTATGGAACTATGATTTGCAAGAGAGAATGTAGCACAATGGCAATGTTATGTGGAACTTTATCTCATATTCATGTAAGGATTAGGGATGAGGAATATAGTTTGGTTTGGTACAAGAATACTATTCTAAGATAATATATTACAAAGTTAGGGTACAAAACTATGTTATGTAATGCAGAACAAGACAAAATCACAACGATGAAATCCCCTTTGGAATATTAGAGCTCTTATGAAGACATATGTTTATATGTGGCCGATGTTGAGAGACAAGTTACTTCTTTGAGATCATTTGCAAAGGAGAAGTAAGCAAGAGCATGACATGTGTTCACTTTGTAAGATGGATGAAGAATTTATCACCCATATATTAGTGAAATGCACCTATGTTAGAGAAGGTCCAAGGGAGAGAAGGCCCTATGAATGTTGGATGAGAATCCAACTTATCCAAATAGTAGGCAAATATAAATAAGTTAAACGAAAGGGGCAAAGCCCTGCTAGGAAAAATATGTTTGTTATCAAGAGCCACAAAATAAGGGCTAGTATTTCCAAACTCCATAAATTGCAAGAAACATTTCGCAAGTTCATAAAAAGGAAATAAAGGACAAGGATTCCCAAATGGGGAGCCATTGACAAAAACTAGGGAAAAAACAAGGCAAGGGATCCTTCAGTGCTATTGATACCTCGTTCTCCATCCATATTACAAAGTCGGTCCACTTTTTATTTTGTAACATTTCTTTTTCAAAATGTGTTGGATGCCGACCATATTTTCCTCCTGTCAAAAAATGGCACATGGACTAGTTAAACTAATAAATATGTAATCATTTACTTTTTTCTAGGAAAAAAAAAACCATTTCACATAATAAATGTACGTACAAAGGTGAAAATCAAGGCTTGTAGACCTTTTTGGCCACTGTGATGCATGGCCTGGAGTTTTGCAAGCCTATCTTTGGAGGCCTTGTCTTGAAACATACACTAAGTCAATTTAACTATGCAAAAATAAAATATAAAAACTATTTAAGAAATTTGATATAATATTATGAGCAAATTCAAATACTTGGATACTCTCCTCACCGGACTTCCTCAGTGCATCCAAATTCTCATATGATTTTACAAGTTCTTTCCATGCTTTTACACTGACATCAATTGGCATTTTTTTGAGCCTTTGCTTGGGTGGGAGTTTTTTTATGTTTTTTGTTTGGTTACACCTGAATCTCTTGCAATTCTGAGACATTTGTCTTTTCACCCTTTTTACTGACCAACCTACGCCAAATTCAGAGTCCATGTCATGAATTACATCTTTATACAGGTGCATTGGTATCTTTGAGAATGAAAAATGGAGATGGTCTTTGAAATGTTGAAGGCATGATTCCTTCAAATTGTTCACAAAAATCTTCCTAGCATCTGACATTCTGATTTTGCCTGAAACCATGTTGTATTCTATCCTTGTATCATAGTTCCCAATGCAAGTTCTAAAACATGGCGCGGTGGAAGAAGTTTGGGTCCCAGGAGTGGCTCGGCATTGGAGGTCTTCACTCTCTATTCCATATTCTTAAAGGTCATCGTCAATGATTTCCTCCTTGATTTTCTTCTCGATCCAAGAGTGGTTGGGTAATCAATTGATTCCTTTTCACAAGGTTGATTTGCTTGCAATGTTTTGGGGGTCTTAGTGGATCATTTTTCTATGTATTTTGAAAGTGTTTTCAAGTCTATACCGTCAAGTTTTTTAACGGCCTCCATCCCCAATATTGAAGCCAAGGCATCTTTCTCCTGGTTAGTCTCATGTCCCTAGATATATAAATAATATTTTTGTGTTAAAATTTTCAATAAAAAACAAATAACTAAAATAAAAATAAAAAATTGAGACAATTAAAAATCTATAAATTGACAATGGATCACCTCATTGTGGCTAGAATTTGCTTCTTTCCCTCTACTTGAAATTTTAAGCAAGCTAGGGAAAATCCCTTCTGTCACGATTTGGGCAAGTGGACTTGGTCACGATTTTTGAAGGTGCTTATTTCTTCTCCTTTCTTCTTGGTTTTTTTCCCTCTTCTAACAAGGATAACCAAATGCCAAACTCAACTTTATATTATAGTATTGTTTCAAATACAAATTGTTAAGATAACTCTCCCATGATTTCTTTATGCTGTTCTTGCAATATATTAGACCATAAAACATGAGGAAATTTATAGATAAAGGAGTCAAAATCTAACAGTTGTGAAATTTGATAATTTTGTTACCTGAAAATATTGGTTCGCCCTTAGGAAACCCCCAAATCGTGCTCTGGTCACACCCTATCTCCGTTCGCCCTAGGAAACACCCAAATTGTGTTGGAGTCCAAATGTAGTTTGAAAATGAGTTGGTCTGGTCACACCCTATCTTCCTTCGCCCTAGGAAACACCCAAATCGTGTTGGATTCTAAATGTAGTTTGAAATTGAGTTGGTTTGGTCACACCCTATCTCCCTTCACTCTAGGAAAAACCCAAATCACGTTGGAGTCGAAATGTAGTTTGAAATCCAGTTGGTCTGGTTGCACTCTATCTCCATTCGCCCTAGAAAATACCCAATTTGTGTTTTTGTAATTCATCCCCTCCAAAATGAGTAGTTCGTCCCCTTGCCCACGGGTTTTTCAGATTTTTTTTGTTTGAGATATTAGTCAGCGCCATCTACGTTGAATTTAGCGTCGATTTAAGTCCTGAATGTAATCTTCTATGGGCACATTAGTGGGCAGAAAAAATGTTAGGAGTCACACCTAAACTATGGCCAAAACGCGTCCATTCACGCCTAAATGGTGGTCTAAAATGATGGTTGTAGTTACATAAGGTACAACATTTGTTCATATGATGTTGGGGGCAATGAAAATGCCAACTAAGGTAAAATTAAACCAAATCATAACCTCTATGTGCGAGTTAAGACTAAACACCCTTGCACCTTTAATAGAGTTGTTGGTCATTGTACTCACCATTGTCCAGAGCTACCAAGAATTTGTGAGTTGTAGAGTCACTGCAGTCAACCTAGTAAACCCCTTATTCTACCTTGCAACAACCCATCCCTCATTATGAACCCATTCCTTTTAACATCAAGGCTTCCTCTCCTTTGACCTATTCGATTTTCGACCACTCAGGTGGCCAATCCTTCCAACCTGCCTACTTCACTACTAGCTTGGAATCATCTAGATGAGGAGGCACCCATTCCACTTCTAATGGACCATTTCCTACTATAACTACACACTCTAAGGAGACTAGAAGTATACCCACTTCAAATTCTAAGACCGTGAACTTTAACTTGGACAACCTTTTGTCACCATGTTTTCCTTCCTCCAACCCTTTCTAATTGGGGTCATTGTTAAGAACCTTTGTGTTCATTAATGGATAGTTAATGAGAGAGTATATCCCTATATTATGATGGTTGTTTGGTAGTGCTTGGGGTCTCCCATCCACGTTACAATAACACCCTATTTGCAAACCTTTGATGATCGACCATGTGAGTTAATAGGAGTTGTACCTAATCTTCATTCAATTAGGTGATAAGATTTTCTTAGTAGATGTAGCAATTTTTATCACCGCTATTGACTTGAACCTTCTTCCTAGGTGCAATTATGTGTATGCCATGAAAGTTATGGCATGTTTTCTCTATCATGTGATGAATTTTCCACATGAAGAATGCATTATCACCATTGATCAAATCACTTGTTGTAGTTATCAACTACATGTTACTCAAGACAATGTCTCGCCTTTAGTAGCTCATTCACAATCTATCCCTACTGTTTGGTTGGATCATGACCTAAATAAAAAATTCCTTATGTGACCACTACCACCATTTTCACAACCTCCACTATGATAGAGTATGAGTCTTTGGATCCTTTGAACAACTTAGACTTGCAAATTGATATTGTAGCTTCACACTTGGGAGCCACCAATCCACTCTCTTTGCCCATGTGTGAAAGTGCTCTTGCCTAATTAACCATGAATTTCGATGATGATGAAAAATTATTTGATGCTATACCTTATTTTGATGGTCCTTGGGATAACCTCTAGTACTTTAGTTCTCCTATTGACTTCCTACCTAAGCTTCCCACCCCACTAGCATGCCCTTAGACTCCATCTCCTCTAGAAATATCTTTGATTCTTGCCTACTAGCACCACATATCGCACTTGACAATGATACCTTGGACCACTCTTATGATCATTGATTTTTCAACCACATGGAATGTTGTCTAATATAAAATCAACCACATGGAATGTTGTCTAATATTTTGAGGACACAAACACTTCCATGATTTTAATTACTCTTGATAAATCTGATAAGATTTTTGAATTGTTTTTTCATAGATGCATAGATTTGAACTAGATACTGATATTTTGGTACCTTTGCATCATTCAGTTATCCATGGTTGGCTTAGAAAAAATGCATACTTGAACTGGCATATAATATTAGGCTCTACCCTAATGTGAATATGCTCTCTAATGGACCATTTCCTACTATAGCTACACACTCTAAGGAGACTAGAAGTATACCCACTTCAAATTCTAAGACCGTGACCTTCAACTTGGACAACCTTTTGTCACCATGTTTTCCTTCCTCCAACCATTTCTAATTGGGGTCATTGTTAAGAACCTTTGTGTTCATCAATGTATAGTTAATGAGAGAGTCTATCCCTATATTATGATGGTTGTTTGGTAGTGCTCGGGGTCTCCCATCCATGTTACAATGACACCCTATTTGTAAATCTTTGATGATCGACCATGTGAGTCATTAGGAATTGTACCTAATATTCCCATTCAATTAGGTGATAAGATTGTCTTAGTAGATGTAGAAATTTTTATCACCCCTATTGACTTCAACCTTCTTTTTAGGTGCAATTATGTATGATATGGTATTGGTATTGGTATTAGTATGGTATGGTATGGTATTGGTATGGTATTGGTATTGGTATTGGTATGGTATCGATATGGTATGGTATGGTATGATATGGTATGGTGTTGGTATTGGTATTGGTATGATATGGTATGGTATTGGTATGCATATCATTGCCAATGCATACCATTGCCATGCGATGGTATTAGTATTGGTATGCAATGGTATGGTATTGGTATGGTATTGGTATTGACATTGTTATTGGTATGCAATGGTATGGTATTGGTATTGGTATTGGTATGCAATGGTATTGGTATTGGTATGCAATGATATGAAATGGTATTGACAATGGTATTGGTATTGGAAATGCATAAGGGTATTGGCAATGCATATTGGTATTGGTATTGGTAATGCATATTGTTGTATTGGTATTGGTAATGCATATTGGTGTATTGGTATTGGCAATGCATATTGGTATTGGTATTGGTACTAGCAATGCAATGGTATTGGTATTGGTATTGGTACTAGCAATGCAATGGTATTGGTATTGGTATCGTATGGTATGGTATTGGTATTGGTATGACATTGATATGGTATTGGTATTGGTATGGTATTGGTATCCATATCATTTCCATGCAATGGTATTGGTATGGAAATGATATGGTATTGGTATGCATATCATTGCCATGCAATGGTATTGGTATTGGTATGCAATGGCATTGGTATTGGTATGCAATGACATTGGTATTGTTATGCAATCACATTGGTATTGGTATGCAATGGTATGGTATTGGTATTGGTATTGGTATGGTAGGGTATTGGTATTGGTATGGTATTGGTATTGGTATTGGTATTGGTATTGGTATTGGTATGCTATGCTATGCTATGGTATTGGTATTGATATTGGTGGTATTGGTATTGGTATTGGTATGGTATTGGTATTGGTATTGGTATTGGTATTGTATGGTGTTAGTATGGTATTGGCATTGGTATTGGTGTTCATCAATGTTTAGTTAATGAGAGAGTCTATCCCTATATTGTGATGGTTGTTTGGTAGTGCTTGGGGTCTCCCATCCATGTTAAAATGACACCTTATTTGCAAACCTTTTGATGAAGGAGAATTGCCAGCAAAACACAAGCGTGGGAGACAACTATGTGCACTAGCACACATTTTGAAACATTTTGAATTTCAAAATATCAATGCATTAATGTGATATCTACCAAATATTTTTGAATTATGAATTTCTTTAATGGCTGGAGGCTGAACCATTGCGTAATATTGATGGGGGAATGTATTTTGTTTTATGAATTGGATCACAATACAGATTTGGAGCTTGCGCTCTTATCTGTTTGACTCTATATTTATTGTAATAAGTGTTAAGTAGTTGGTAGCATTCAATTCCATTAAGATAGCATAGGGTATTTGGAGGGAAGGCTTGAAGAGCACCTCTTTGTATAAAGCTTTGTAATATTGTCCAAGTATAAGTTGTTGTTGTGGCTGAATCTAGTACATAGATTTCTATTGTAAGCTAAGAGCTGGGAGATGTAGATAAAAGTGTATGAATGTATGCAAGTTTCAGTTTGATGAATATAACATAGATATATCATCCCAAATGTGTGTGGAGTATGTGTCTATCTGAATGAATGGTAGAGCTTCTGTTATTTTTCTATTCTCTGTTATTTCTGTTCTTGAATCCATGACTGCATTTGCTTTGTTGAATGTATGAGTCATTGTGAGGAGTAGATAAGTTTCAATTGTTTCTCTTTACTGACCGAGCGCAAGGTGTGCATAGTGTCCGCAAGGAGTGCGTGACCGAGTCTGTTTCGACTCGAAATCT
Source organism: Picea engelmannii (assembly GCA_009831015.1). Lineage (NCBI taxonomy): Eukaryota > Viridiplantae > Streptophyta > Pinopsida > Pinales > Pinaceae > Picea > Picea engelmannii. The sequence continues at coordinate 607,864 of ML780334.1, forward strand.
CAAAAGAGATAGTGGAACTTCTACATATGAAAGGAGTGCATCGATGTTTGCAAGGAGTGTGTGACAGAGTTTTCAAACTTGAAAGCTCAGGAAGGATAGCATGATTCAGTGATGAGAGATAGAAGTGGTTGGAGAACAGTCGCAATGAGTGTGAAGTCATCCAAAAAAGTTGAAGTGAGGAGAGAAATCTGTTGCAAGGTGTGTACAGATCGAATTCTAGACTAAGTGTCGAAGCGATTGTTCAAAAGAACAAATCGAAGAAGGAAATCTCAGGAGGGAGAGAGGCGGAAATATTCAAGGAAAGGAGTCCTTGAACTTCTTGTCAAAGCTAGTGAGCAATATTTGTCCTTAGAGGGAGGTGAACGATCCCAGACCATCAGATCTAGTGAAGTTGCAAGGAGGAGAACCGTGAAGTATTTCGGTACCTCGGAGGTTCAAGAAGTTGAAAACTTGACGAAATATGAGTTGCAAAGTCTGAAGTCACTATTCAATCTTGACCGTTGATTGTAGGAGATCACGTGGCAACAGATCGGGGAGTTTGGGAATCATAAGGTTGGAAGTTGTGAACGAAAGGCCTAGAGTTCGTGAGGCCACGAAGTCTGAACCATAGTGGGGCCGACGAATATAAGGAGACGCGTGGCAGGGGTTCGAAACCTCGGAGAAGAGTACTTTAGGAAAAGGTGAAGGAAGAATTCAGGATATCCCCAAAGTCCGAACCACGAAGGAGGTAGACCCACAGTTATAGCCGTGGTCACTTGTGGAAGAGACCTGTGCGTGTGGGTAGAGAAATTTTGGGTGCCTGCAGGGACCCAAGGAGTCACTCCAACTCAGTGAAATTAATGATCTAAGATTGAGAGGTTGAGAAGCCCTTTGGAGGGAAGGGGGTTTGCACCAGAGTGGTATCAGAGCTAAATACATAATTGACTTCTATAAGGAGAATGATAAACGTCAACACAATGCCGCAAAGAAGATGTGTTGATCCACCTGTAGCCAATAGATCTATGGAAAGGGAAATGAGAGAACTAAGTGTGAGGTTGGATTCCATGGAGACAACACAAATAAGAGTGCCTAATGCTGGAGATGTCAACAAGGCAGAAAATGAAGAAGTCGAAGTTGAAGAAGCTGTAGCTGAGGATGCTATAGAAGAACGCTTGCTGAGAGCAGTTGTAAAATTGGGTTCCAGAGCGAAGATTGACATCCCTATGTATGAAGGAAATTTAGACATAGAAGAATTTCTTGACTGGATACTAGAAATGGACAAGTATTTTGACTATGAGGATGTCGAAGAGGAGAAAAAGGTAAGACATGCTGTCACTAGGCTGAAGGGACATTCAACACTATGGTGGGATGAACTATAGGTCGGCATAAGGAGCAAAGGAAAACTAAAGATCAAGAGTTGGGATCGAATGGTAGCCAATTTGAAGGAGAAATGCATACCCAAGGATTACCAGATAAGTCTGTTCAGGAGGATGAAGAACATGAGACAAAGAGGATTGACTGTGAAGGAGTACACAGAAGAGTTCTATAAGTTGAACATTAGAGCTGGAAAGAGGGAGAGAGATGAAGAGAAAGTTACTAGATACATTAACGACTTGAGGTACGATATTTAAGACAAAATTAGCATGGTGATAGTCAAAACAGCAGAGGATGCGTATCAGATGGCGTTGAAGGAAAAAGAGAAGTTGGCTAGGAAGCAGAGTCAACAGAACAGAGGTCGAAGCTTGAACAGAGGCAAAGGAGTTTCCCAAGATAAAGCACAAAATCCTAAGGATGAGGCGGAGAAACTACATAGTCACTCTGAAAAAGGAGGAAGTTCCCGAGGAAGGCAGAGTGGTGGTAAAATTTCTTTTCCCAGAGGAAGAGGAAAAGGTAGAGGAAGAGAAGTGATGTTACGCCTGTGGAAAAACATGACATATGTCTTGGGATTTCCCTGAGAGAAAGAAAGGAGGTGAAGCTCACATCTCAAAAGCGTAGAAGTGAGATGATGAGATATAAGGTGCAAAGGATGGAAGGTCCTTAATGATGAAGATGGTTCTTTTTAAGCAAGATCCAGAGGTCGAAAAACCAGTACAAAGGAACAATTTGTTCAGGAAAACTTGCAAAATGAAAGACATAGTTTGCAAGGTGATAATTGACAGTGGGAGAACTAGAAATTTAGTATCCATGGAGATGGTGGAGAAGCTAGAGTTGGAGACGACTACACATCCAACATGGTATATAGTTTGATGGTTGCAGAAAGGTCATCAGGTAACAGTTACTCAACAATGCCTAGTTAATTTCAAAATAGGAGGATATAGGGATGTGATCCTATGTGACATAATTCCTATGGATGTCTGTCATGTTTTGTTGGGGAGACCCTAGCAGTATGAAAAAAATGTTATTCATGATGGGAGGATGAATACATACACCTTAGAGAAGAATGGGAGAGCACACATGTTGCTTCCAATTGAAGAAAATAAGGTGAAAGATGAAGCCAACGCGAGCATACTTCTCATGAGTAGGAAGGAAATCCTGAATGAAGTAAAGAAGGAATAGGAGGTGTAGTTTTCTGTAGTGAGGAAACCGAGAGTTATCCTTACTAGTACTTCACTGGAATATTTTCCCGAGGAAGTTCAGGAGCTGTTAGAGAAATTTTCTAATATTGTAGTGGATGAGTTGCCAAACTCATTGCCACCTATCAGAAGCATCAACCATCATATTGACTTGATACTAGGAGAAAGCCTACCGAATAAAGAAGCATACAGGTTGACACCTCAAGAGAATGAGGAAGTGAAAAGATAGGTTCAAGATCTGTTAGACAAAGGATTGGTCAGAGAAATCTTGAGTCCATGTGCAGTGCCAACTGTATTAAGCCCAAAGAAGGATGGGGGATGGAGAATGTGTATGGACTCGAGAACCATAAACAAGATCAACACCAAATACAAATTTCCATTTCCAAGGATGGATGACTTGATGGATTTCCTGAGTGGAGCGAACTATTTTTCAAAAATAGATTTGAAAAGTGGATATCACCAGATCAGGATGAGAGAAGGTGATGAGTGGAAAACAAAATTCAAGACAAATGAGGGGTTATATGAATGGCTTGTTATGCCGTTTGGATTAATAAACACCCTGAGTACTTTTATGAGACTGATAAATGAAGTGTTAAAATATTTCATTGGTAAGTTCATGATTATGTATCTAGATGATATACTGGTGTTTAGCAAGAGTAGGGAGGAACACTTGAGACATTTGGCATTGGTAATGAGGAGGCTGCAGAAAGAGAAGCTGTTAATTAATCTGAAAAATTCCTCTTTCATGAAGACATAACTCATATATTTGGGCTTTGTTATTTCTTCCAACGAGTTGAAGATGGATCCTAAAAAGGTGAAAGCAATCAAAGAATGTACGTCACTGACAAATATCTTTGAGGTAAGAAGCTTCCATGGGTTAGCTAGTTTTTATCGGAAGTTCATCATGAATTTTAGCAGGATTAGTGCTCAGATGACGGATACAGTGAAGAAAAGACATAAGTCTTTCAAATGGATAGAAGAGGCTGAGAGAAGCTTCAACATATTGAAGGAGAAGATAACTAAACAACCGATTCTGGTTCTACCGGATTTCAGGAAGACATTTCAGGTAAGGTGCGACGCAAGTGGAATTGCAATTGGAGTGGTCTTAAGTCAAGATAAAAGACCTATTGCATATTTTAGTGAGAATCTGAGTGAGGCCAAAAATAAGTACTCCACATATGACAAAGATTTCTATGCCATAATCCAAGAATTTAAGAAATGGAGGCATTATCTCGTACCAAAGGAATTTGTTTTGTATAGCGATAATCACGCTTTGCAATTCATAACCAGATAAGAGAAGTTAAACTTGAAACATGCTAAGTGGATAGAGTTTATGAAAAAATTCACTTTTGTCATTAAACACATTTTTGGAAATGCTAACAAGGTTGCTGATGCATTGAGCAGGAAGATTTTGATTCTGTAGGAATTTCAAATCAAGATTGTTATCACTGAAATTTCGTCCGCAAATGGTTACAGGAATCCAACATCTTCAAACAACTATTAGTTCACCCATGGACCAAAATTACCAAAAAATCATTTCCAAAAGGTCCAAAACTATCCAACCAGTTATAAAATCAGGATGTGTTATGACTATATAGGGTGCACGCGCACATGTGCCATCAAGAAATGCAGGAAAAGTGCACATGCACATGATGCACGAATGTGGACGCTAAAATCCACGCACACCTAAGAACGATGCATTTATGATGTTGGCCGGCCTCCCACCCACTTCTGGTTCAGCTTCCAAGTCAATTTGACATCCAAATCTCGGCTGGATCCGGTTGGGTGGCTAGTCAAAGACCTAAAGGTGCCCTAAAAAACTCCTTTTCACACTAAAAGATGGTTGCACAATACCTCAAAGTGGTGCTATAAAACAAGGCCATGGGTGCACTACATCTTCAAGGAATTCATTTGCAAGGTTATGCTACTCCTATTCTCTTGGGGAAACCTCTTTTCTCATCAAGAGCATACTAGCACCATTCCATTTGGGCAATCCACATCACCTTTTGAGTGGGTTAGCTTGGGATTCTTTCACCATTTATTTCAAGTTTTCAAGTTGTAATAAGAGCTCAATCTTGGGGGTCCAAGATCCCTCCCTTGGAGGAAGAAGGGACCCAAAGTCCCCTTTCTCTTTGGTGTTTTTTTTTCACTAATACAATCCTTTCCATTGGTGACATGAGTCTTGTTTGTTTCTTCTTCTTATGTCCTTATGCACAATAGTTTAATTGTTTTTTCCCTTCCTAGTTTAGTTCTTAGCTTAGTATTTTATGTTTATTCTTCTAACCCTTTCCTTTACTGCTGTCTTGCTTACCTAACCCAACTAAGCTTCTAAGCACATCTGTTTTGCTCATTTAGGTGACAAAAGAGGCACAATAGATTGACGACTCCATTGGGGAAAGATATCAATTTCCTACCCCATTTGGGTTATTTTAGCTCTTCTTTTTACTTATTTAACCTGCAGGTACCATAACTGGCCCAAGCCGACCTGCAAAACATCAAATTCAAAGCCGAGTTGAGAGAATTCCATCCGGAATTTTCTTCACGGCTGTGTGACAGTCGTGCGTGGGTTTATTGGCCCACAATCGTGCATCATGTGCACGTGCACCAAAATCACTGCATTACTCAACACCTTCTGCGCACCTGCGCTCAAAATTATTTTTTAGTTCGCGCATTGGCGCTTAGAGTGCCTCTGTCTAGTCTGAAACCCGTGCACCTGTGCAAAAACATACACATTGTAAGCTTTTTTATAATTTGTTGAAGGCCCATAGCCTTCTTAAAGATGATTCCATGCATGTTGTAATTTGCACCACACTTACATTCCCTCTCATATAAAGGGATTAGTCAAAACACATAGGCACTTAGGGGTTAAAAATTATTATTTTTCCTCTTTTTTCTTTTTATTTCGCCACATGGATGGCTTGCTTTGACTAAAAGTTGGAATAATTCTACATCACATATAAAATTTGCATTGGGACTAGAAATTGGATATCAAACGTTGAGTATGCTCTTCTCTCGCACTCCAAATTGATCTTGAGAATAAGAAAGAGGTTGAAAGACAATTTCATCTCCCTTAAAAAGATAAAATCTTTAGGAAAGGACAATAGCCCCCTCGGGACTCCTCTTAGTTTATTTTTCAAACACATCTCAAGATTATAACGGGCCCATACATGCCCACATGCTACAAAGATAGGATAGTGTTGAAATTTGCTTTCTTATATTAAATCACTAGGGAAGTTTAAAGGTTTTGTAATGGGCCCATACATGCCCACATGATCACAATCTAGGATAGTTTCAAATCTTTCTTAGATTAAATCACATTAGGGAGTTAAAGGAATAGTAAAGGACCCATATGTCCACATGCTAACTTCCTAGGGACTTTTGAATTCTGCAAGGTTGTACCAATGGAATTTAGTTAAATAGGTAATCAAAGACTTGTAAGGACCAAGTGAAGTCCACATGCAACAAAGTGACACCTAATTCATTAAAAAATTGGCACACTTTCACTCATTCACACACAAAAGTCACTTCTCACTCACATAGTTTTCATCTCGAAACGTGGAGGTTGAAGTAAGTTTCCTCCAAAGGGATTCCGAACACCCCACCCTTTTCTTGACAAAACTATCCACTCCCAATTAATTTCAACGAGATTGGCTCACACCCCCAATCTCTCAAACAACCACATCTAATTTTTTTCTAAAAAAACTCACTAAGTTTTCCTCCATAGGAGGTGCCAAAAGAAATCTTTTAGTCTAGCTAGGATTTCGGGGATACACATCCAAATAACTCCCCGTTATCTGGTTCTCACATTTTCAAAACAATAGAAGTTGTCAAATAGGGAACTTTAAATCCTCTAAGTCAAGTGTTCCTAACACCATGAGGTAGGGAGATACCTGTGAAGGGTTGAAGGTTGAGGTCTAGTTGTTCTATGCATCCCCCCTTGAGGCACCCACCTCTTGGACAGAATCCAGCCCATGACCCATTTCTTAGACTGAAAATCTAAATGCCACACTTTGACCTAGGTACCTAGTGACCAAATTTTAGGACATCTACCCAGGTGGCAATTGTGGGCTGCAATTGCACCTTGATTGGATTTTGTGTGGCTATTGGGAAATATCGCCAGTTATTTCGAGATATGCCCCCTCTACCCCTCATTATAACTGATTGCTTCATCCTTCACTAGTTTCTCTTTCTATGGCTTCAGACCCCACTGTCGAGTGCTATTGGAAGGTCAAGTGCTATTTTGAGAGGAAGGATGTTACGTATTTTAGGACACGAGCATTTGTTTTCTTTGTTCCCCCACATGGACAAAATCCACCTATCCACATATATGCTTCTTTATCAAAACACTTTATGTATGATGCCCTTCTGATTACATTTGATTTAGATATATATCATGTAAAGTTCAAAAAATTGTAGCAAAGGATCTTGTTTATTTATTGCTCTCACCACCATTCACACACATTCACTCAACTAGTCATACATCATAGGGGACCCACAGAACCCCTGTCATTCCAGACGCTTGCTAAATCTCCCTCCTATTCTAGGGGGAGTTCCTAGTCTTTCCAACTCATCAACTCCACCTTCTCACACTCCTCTGAGTGCCACTGCCTTGGGATCAACTTTGCTTGGTTCCACCTTCCACTCACTCTCCTTTACACAGAAGCGGGGGGCCAACTTCCTCTCAAGGGGTAAGTACAAACCCACCTAGTCCCCTCTAAGGGTCAGGTACTCAGAACACTCACACTATGGCCGGAACTAATCCTACGCCAGCACCCCATATGCCATATTTAGCTTCCCTCAACATACCAGATCTGACTAAACTCACCAATGATCCCATATTGCATGACCCCACATGGCCTGCAATGCCTACTAAACTCCCTTCAGACATCCCCAAGTTTGAAGGAAAAGCAGGAGATGATCCTGCCAACCATACCATGACATTTCACCTATGGTGTTCTTCGAACAACATCATGGATGATTCCATCCAATTGAGGTTATTTCAACGTACACTCATTGGCCCATCCACCAAATGGTATGTCGAAGAAAAATTCGGGTCCCACGCGACTTTTGAATCCTTGGCCAAAGCATTTTTGTCCTTCTTTCAATTACCTGTTCGTCATGACAATGGCCTTGAACTACTCTCAGATTTCAAACAAACCGCCTCTACACATATTACTGACCACATCCACGAATGGCATCGATGACGTAGCCTCTGCAAAGCTGACGCTACCCCCCAACAGTGTCTCAATTGGTTCCTCAAATCACTTGTTTCCCTTGTTTCCAAATATGTGGCCGCCACCTTCCCCCAGACTGAAGAAGAAGACATTAGCAAGACCCAACAGTTTGAACTCATCTATGCCCAGTCCAAATACCTATACACGGTACTCCTGGACGCCCCAAGACCTGTGCCATTTGGCCAAGACAAACCTGGGATGTCTCACTCAATAGACATATTGATTGGTAACACTACACACCACAACCCACCACCTCAACAACCACCCATGTATGGCACACCTCAATATCCGCCCGCATATGGAGGAATCCCTTATTATCCTCCTCCCCCTTATCAACAACCATACCCTGTTGCCTTGCCTCCACCCATAAGTGGACCCCTTCCGACACCCCTAAACCACCCACCTATCCAACCAAGTGTCATTACTCCCTCTACCTCGACCTATACCCTAAGCACTAGTGAAAGCACCATGCCCTCCTATGTACCTTATGGAGCATCGCCTCAACATAATCCGCACTTTCCATTTGCTGCCCCCCCACATCCTATGGCTCCACCACAAGGACCACCACACGTTGGGGATAATTTTGTTCAACCCTCTCCCATTCAAAAATATCAAAATTTTGAACAGCTGAACACGAAAAATCCACCCCATCAATCGAACAATACCAGAAAGAAAGGAAAAAATAGGAACAATAATAATTTGGGACCAGGAGGAAACCAAAACCAACCCCAGCAGAACCAGTCTGTCAGGGGAAACCAAAACCAGGGGAATCAAAACCCCCAAGGGGAAACAAAAACAAACTTCAAGGAAGGAACAACAACAATGTTAAGACCACCTTCCCTTGTGCCCTTTGCAGTGAGTTTGGTCACTATACTCACCATTGCCCCCAAATCGATGACTTTAAGTAGATGAAAGATTATGTGAATGGACCAAGTCCCTCAACACCGCTTGCACCTCAGTAGGCCCCACAACCACATGTGCAACAACCCCCCCAAGCTGTACTACAAAACCCCATCCCACACCAAGGGGTGATAAATACCCAACCACACATGTAGCCTACCCCACCACAGTTGGGATAGTATCCCAATATGGGCACCTTTATCGATCACACTATCCTCCTTACCAGTGAGGAAGAAGTCCTTCTGCAAATGCGCAGTTGTCAGTATAGCACAACCCTTGAATCTTCTCCCACCAACTCAGAAGCAATTCCAATCACAACCGGACCCCCTCTCATGATTACTCACCCTAATACTGAAACCTCCCTTTGTATTCCTCGCATCCCATTGTGCAGGAATGTCTACAATCCTCAAGCTAGGGCATCTCATAATTACAGTTTGGTCGATGACTTGGCACAATATCCGGCTGCCATGTCAGTCTTAGAAGTCCTTCAAACTTGTCCCACCCAATGGAAGTCCTTACTTTCTGCCTTGGGAGCAGTCGACTCGGCCGATACCCGACTCATCACATTTGACCTCGATAGTGGAGAACCTTGCCTTCCCGCTCTTATTGCTTTTCAAATCCATGTAAAAATTTGGAACATTACAGTTCACTGATGCATCATTGATAAAGGCGCATCCACCTGTATCATGTCCAAATCCGTATGGTAGAAACTTGGTTCCCCCGAACTCATACCATCTGCCATTACCTTAAGAGTCTATGATGGTAGACCCTCATCCCCTGAAGGACTCTTCCAAAATGGGGGAAAAACCGTTTTGATTGACATTGAGGTTATCGATGCCCCACTCGACTACAATATCTTGTTTGTTCGTAGCTACATGTATGCTATGAAGGCTGTCGCCTCTTCTGTGTTCCGAACCATGATGTTTCCCCATAATGGAAATATCATTACCATCGATCAAGTATCGCATTACGAGCCTAACCCTTCATCCAACATCGATAACATCCTCCCTTTTATCCACACTAATCTCGATGCCTATCCACTCATTGAGATGGGCCCCAGAATCTTCAAAGACCCATCCTTGCTAGGAACATACCACAGAGCACCACTGCTCCTCCATCCCTCAGCACAAGTATGTGTTGTATCCTCCAATGGAATGACAACTGAAAATAACCTCCCTCCCACCGAGGCCTCTTTCATCCCTGACATCCCATTAGTCACATAAATTCTCCCTCAGGAATCCCCTGGAACTAATTCAGCTCGACCCGTTCCTGATCTTCCCCAGGGCCAGATCCTAGTTTGGGAAACAGTCCCCCAATCCATTACCCAAATCCCTTTCTTTTACCCCCCACTAGGTGTACAAGCTTTCCAGGTCATTGCAACGCTTACCCTTCCTAATATGGTGCTGACAATTCTAGTTTGGTATTTACATCCACCTGAGATGGTTCCTCAACCATCCCTCCCTCCCCAAATAGAAGGAATCCTGATGCATATTCCCATACTCACTCCCACCATACCCCCTACACCCCCACTCACTAACCCCCCTGCTATAGATGGGGGTAGGTGAAAGAAGGAGCCCACAACTCCAATTCCCCCATGCGTCCAACCTCCTTGCACACTATGTGAGAAAGATGGACACCCCACCAACAAATTCCAATCTCTCCCTGAGTTATGTAATCTCATCCAACTCCATCGAGCACCACCACCGCTCTTCGCTTCCTCCAATATTGCTGCTATCTCACATAACACAAGTAACAAAGGACTGAGAACCGAATTCGCATGCACCATATATTCAGAATATGACCATTACACACACCACTATCCAACGTTACCTCAATTCTGACATACACTAACAGCTGTACGCCAGAGATTTCAACAAACACCCACCCCAAATCCTGTCACCGACATCCATTATGTCACAACCTCAGTCAAAAAACGCATGAGATGTCCTTGCTATCTATGTGAATCACTTGATCATTTCACATATCAATGTCCTATGATCATTGAATACAGGCGTCGTCAACTGAACCCTATTCAAAATCATACCCCCCCTCCTCCAACAAACCCGATAAATACCCTTACCCCATCAATTGATATGGTTCATATCTTCCCACCAGAACCTGAGGCACTCCCTTCTCCCCCATGGTTCCTAGATGATTTATATGAGGAGTTACCCCCAAATCCCCCCAATTCTCCAATTCATTTCCCCACGAAAATTTTATGCCCGACTACCATTTTTAACCCACAATATTTGGATATTTGGTTTATGTCGAGTGAACCATCACAATCCCCCTCCATCAATCCCCCTACGTCTTTATCAGAAGGAGACAACACCATAGTGACAGTCACCGAGGTCACTCTTCTCGATCCCCTATATTCACACCAGTTTCATTGTGATGAAGATATCCTCGAGGAGTTAACTACCCTCGATTTCCCATGGGACACGCTCCACCACAGAGCACTCTTTCTTTCACAGGAAACCTTCATGCCTCCTAACCAACACCCCATATACGCAGTAGAAACCAAATATTTTCTCCCATCAGGGAATATAGATTGGTTCAATAACCCTATCCCTACCCCCAACACTTTCGAGGAAGGAAATATGGCCAATATATCCCCAACCATCAAAATAGATATTTCCATCAAATCTGGAATTATCAAGGAAATCACCATTGGCATTGCATGTTCTCCTGAAGAACTCACTGCCTATAAAGCCCTCTTCCAGGAATACTGGAACATTTTCGCCTGGTCATACACAAAGATGCCTGGCCTTGATCCCTCTATTGTCGAACATCGCATAGACACCCGGCATGATATCACATCCATCAGCCAAAAACAACGATCGCTACACCCATCCAAAGCAGTGGCCATCAAAGCCGAGATTCACAAACTATGCGCTGCATGGTTCATTTACCCCATAGATTATATGTCATGGGTCTCCAACCCTGTCCCTGTTAACAAAAAATAGGGCACTATCTGTGTCTGTACGAACTTCCGCGACCTTAATCACGCCTGTCCCAAAGACAACTTTCCAACACCCTTCATCAACCAAATAATCGATGATTGCGCAGGTCACGAGGATTTTTCCTTCATGGACGGTTTCTCTGGTTACAACCAAATCCAAATTCACCCCGCCAATCAGTACAAAACCACATTCATGACCCCTTGGGGCACCTTTACGTATCGCGTCATGCCATTCGGCCTCAAGAATGTCGACGCCACTTTCCAATGGGCCATGACATACGTTTTTCACGATCTGGCTCATATCCTCCTCGCATACTTAGACGACCTCACTGCTCGATCTAAGAAATGCACTCAACATCTTGATGATCTACGAATCATCTTCCACAGGTGTCGTCAGTACAATATCCACTTGAACCCCCTCAAGTGCGTATTCTGCGTCACTGCTGGGCGCCTTCTTGGGTTCATAGTTTCCCAATGTGGCATTACTGTGGACCCCCTCAAAGACCAAGCCATCACATAAATTCCACCCCCACGGAATTTACGCCAACTACAGAGCCTTCAAGGAAAAGCCAACTTTTTACGATGCTTTGTCCTAGATTACGCTACTCGCGCACATGGCTTCCTTCGCTTACTTCTTCATGACATCCCATTTCAATGGGATAAACATGCCCAAACCACTTTTTATGATCTCAAAGCGGCTCTCTCCAACGCCCCGTTGATTAGTCCACCTGACTATAATCGTGATTATCTCCTCCACATATCAGCCTCAGCCGTTTCAGTAGCAGGAGTGCTCGTCCAAATAGGGGATGACGCCCATGAGCATGTGATTTACTACATTAGTAAAAACCTTTCAGGAAAACCCTTGAAGTACAATCACAAAGAAAATATATCCCTCACAGTTGTCCTCCCAGTCCAGAAACTACACCATTACATTCTGCTTCGAACTACCAAAGTCATCGCAAATTCCAACCCCATGCAATACTTGCTCAGTCGTTGACAAATTAACGGTAAATTTGCTCGATGGATCGTCATCCTTCAGGAATACGATATTGAATTTTCAACACCCAAGAGAAAGAAAGCTCTCATCCTCATCGAACTTATCACAGTTTTTCCCTCCGACACTACGAGTCCACCGGTCAATACCAACCTCCCTGATGAACATCTTTTTTTTATCCCCTCAAATGACCCTTGGTATGTCGATCTTCTTGCCTATCTCCGAACACACAAATTCAGAAACCACCTCTCTAGAGATGATCGTCGATGTATTTGTCACCAGGTACCTCGCTACCTCCTCATCAGGGACATCTTATATCGGCGAGGAGTCGACACCATACTCCATCGATGCTTAACTATTGACGAGGCCGACGGAGTCTTGAATGACTGCCACAATGACGCTTGCAGAGGCCATCTCTCAGGGCTGTCCACCACTCATAAAATCATCCGCGCAGGTTACTTTTGGCCTACATTATTTTATGACTACATCCATGTCATGAAACGATGTGATAAATTCCATCTTTACGCCAACAAATCATGTGCACCACCTGCTCTTCTACACGTAGTCATCATAGCTGGTCCCTTTTGTAAATGGGGCATCAACTTCATGACTTGCAACCCTACATCCAACAACGGACACACATACATAGTTGTTGCAGTTGATTACTTTACCAAGTGGGCTGAAGCCCTGCCTACCTTCAACAACACCGCTGACACAACAACGCATTTTTTCTTTAACCACGTCATCTCCCTCTTTGGAGTACCACTCCAACTAGTCTTTGATCATGGGAAACATTTTGAGAATGAGATTTTCATGGAACTCTCATCCCGGTTAGGCTTCTCCCACGAGTTTGCCTCACCATACTACCCTCAGTCCAACGGATAGGTAGAAGTAGTTAACAAGGTCTTAAAAACCATGTTGCAATGCATGGTTAAGAAACATAAAACCAATTGGCATCATATGTTATTTTCCGCACTCTAGGCTTATCGCACAGCCGCCAAAACTGCCACTGGTTTCACACCTTTTCATCTAGTCCACAGGGTTGAGGCCACTCTTCCCATCAAGTGCGAAATTCCCACCTTACACACCACTATTGAGTTATTACCTGACACTGCCCCAATAGAGCAGCGTTTGATGAACTTAGAATCCCTGGATGAAGATCGTTGATCTTCATTACAAAACAATGAAGTAGCCAAAAAATGATCAAAATCCATCTTTGATCTCCATGTCAACCTTCGCTCATTTAATGAAGGAGACCTCGTCCTCGCTTACGATATCGCTCATGATACCCTTGGCCATGGAAAATTTGAGTCCCTGTGGCATGGACCGTACATCATCCAACATTTCCTCTCTAAAGGTGCATACATCCTGGCCTCCCTCGAAGGCCATCCTCTCAAGGAACCCGTCAACGGGTTGTACTTAAAGAAATTTTATGCCTGAGCATAGCTATACTACACTAGGATTTTTCTTTTTTGTATGTCTTTTGTAGAGTTTTTAGTCTTCTTTTATCCATACCTCCCGTCTAATCTATCACTCGTATTATTGACATATGTCACCTCCATCAACCTACCACATCGGTTACGCCGACGGAGCTAGCCGCTGGATAGAGAATCTCACTTCGACTGCTTGGGCCCTCTATTCACCTTCACATGACCTGCTCCACACCAGTGACATATGTTTAGGCTTAGCCACCAACAATCAAGTAGAGTACACCACTGTCATTGGTCTCCTCATTGAGTCCAATCATCGCCATATTCATCACCTTAGCGTATTATTAGATTCCCAACTTGTCGTCCTCAAGCTCAACAATGTATACCGTGCTCATGATCCTTGCCTCTTTCACAAATACCTACAGGTTAGATGTTTATCTCGACATTTTGATTCCATCACATTTACACATATCCCAAGACAATTCAATCAAACAATAGATAACATGGCTAACATTATACTAGATTGGCATATATCACATCAAAACATCTTCACATACACATAAACCATCAGAAGTCTGTCAAAACATATAGATTAGACATCATCCACTACATAAAAAAAAATCATCAACAAGAAACACATCACACATGTACACAGAGATCCAAAAATGTATATCCATATATATATATATATCAGTCCACATGTCATAAAGTGTTTACAAAAATAGTACATCACTCGTAGGCAGGTGAATCACCTTATCCCTACCAATACAAAATTGGATGTCACAACTATACAAAATGGGCTCACCAGCCTATATCAAATACACAACTACATATCTAGCAGCCCTCAGGGCGCCTCTAGTGCTCCAACACTAGGTCCTCCCTCTGGCAAAGGTACCCCACCAGTTCCAGGTCCCTCATGTCTTGGAGGTAACCATCCAGTCATCATACCTCCAGCTACAACTGCTCTGCGGATCAAGGTACACGACTCTACCGACAACCCAATACACTTCTCCAGGATCCCCTCATCCTGCATCCGCACACACATCCTCTCGGGCACCCCTATAGAACCGCCTCTAGTCGACGACGGAAATCATCAAACTCTCCCCTAGCCTCAACCGGAGGAGCATGTGATGGCCCTGCCCCGGGGTCATCATAACGACGTCTCCGGGCCACTCTATCATCATCACCGGGCCTCACCCCAACATCCTCTCGACGTCGCCTCTCCCCTGCTCGCAACTCTCCCCATGGTGGCCTCACAGGCCCCTGGCAGGCTGATGCTCTGATCAGCTCCACCTCTCGTCCACGCGGTCCCACATCTATGCAAACAAACACATGATAACATCAACATCCCTACAAATATCAACCATATGCTATACTATCTAAAAACAAATCAACAAAACCAACAACCAAAACATCATATCTCGGTGATCGAATACCTCTTTTGGGGGTAATATCATCTTAGGGTCATCACGGAAATCTATCCCACTGTATGAAAAATGCAATATGATCTGTGGCATCTGGCTCCACACCTGTGCATCCTCGGCCGTGAAGTAGTGGCCACCCTCCCCAGCCCCATGATGAACCAAAATCATCAACCACCGCCGCAGTCGCGACTCTCACGCTCCCGACGGGTCTAACAAAACTCTCGGGTGCAACATTGACACCCTCTCTAGAAACCAAGCCACCAGGACAGATCCAAAAGAAAAATCCCCTGAGTCGGCCGCTCGACACCTGGTGAGCTGTCCCACCATCTTGGAGTACAACATCAAGCCCCAGGCGAAATGCTCACCCCCTAGTGCCCGCTACATGATCCTCAGCTGGCCACCACTGATACACTGAGTCGCGAGCGACCCATACACTCTCACAATCATCACTGCCATACAACGATGTACCAGGGCATCCATTGCCCCAATCCTCACCACTGGCCAATACGTGAAATCCTCTCCCGAACAATATGTTTGGGCAAGGGTAGCCAACTGCCCCTCTCCAACTACTACTAGCTCGGCCGACAGTAGGGTTCCCCGAAAAGGGAGCCCAGTCAGAAAATAGACATCCTCCTCAGTAGAGAATGCCAAGTTCTCCCCATGCACAATAAAACACTGCAACTCCGGACTCCACATCGAGATCAGGAATTGCAGCAGATACTCCTGTGGCCTCAACAGTGGGCACTAAAAAAACTTCAGGAGCCCACAGACCGCCAAAGCACCACGAACCACCGACTCTTCATCCCTTACGGCCTCCCTCAATCGGGCCCAGTCCCTCTCTCTCCAACGGATCGACATCATCCCAAATGATCACCTACATCCACATATACAGTACTCAATCAACCATCAAAAAAACACCAAAANCCCCCCCCCCCCCAAAAAAAAAAGGGAGATAAGTTTTCTCACCCTCAAAGGTGCAACTATTTTCCCTACAGGTGCGCACACATGTGCACCTATTTACCCCATAGGCGCTCCTATTAATCCCATAGGCGTGCACCGAATGCGTGCCTGTTCACTACACAGTTGCGCACTCATGCGCAACTGTCAACAACACAGCCACACACATATGCGCGGCTGTGTTTCGTGCACCCCATGCGTGATTTTTTTCCCAAATAGTGCCCCCCCCCTTACACGGCTATGCCCATTATACCGCACATTCGTACGTGGGTCACCATCGATCGCCCACGCATTTGGGGGGCCACAACCCTCAAAACCCACCGTACGATCATCCGTACGGTCCTACCCAAAAATTTACAACTAACTATTGTACAGGAGGATGAGACCACTAACCTGACTCTCGCACCTCCCGGATCAAATTCCTCTCACTCCTAGAATCTCCGAATCTTCTCTGAAATCTCCTCTCTAACCTCTATAGTAGCAAGTACAAATGAGGTGACAATGTGGGCCCTACAACTATATATAGGCCCTTTTTGCCAAACTTCCAGACTCAATTCTGGGAGCTCCGAGCGTCCATTTTTCGATCCGTCTTCAGCCACATGATCAACACCCCATCATCTACATCAAGACAATCCCCAGGCCATTTTTCATCCTTAGTCCTCAGGGAGCCATTTTTCCATACCCCGTTCAGGTACGCATGCTCATGTTCAAAATTATCAAATAAATGGTTATATGTTCGATTAGCTTCAGATATTGTTCACGTCAGGTATTTGGTTTTCATGTGTGAAGGTACTTGGTCAACACACACCAATGCGACCCCTTCAGGTATATAATCGACACTGGCATGTAATCATTCCCTCTGAATCTCAATTGCATCTCCAGTCACACCCTCTGAAATTTTCCTTTAGGGTCCCTATATCTGGATCTGCAGTACTGTCACCTCCACTGCATTTTGGGTACTGTCACCCAATAACACTCTCCCCCACATGAGTTGTCCCCTTCATAGCCCCCCTTGGCACTTTGACACTCATGCTATTTTCAACCTTTAGGGATGGGAGTCTCGATAGTCTTACATCATGTCACGAATCAGCCACATACTCCTTCTCCTCATTTTGCTAGCCTACCCAACGGACTCCCAGGGCACTTCCTCATGGTTTTATTTTGACTACACTCCCACAACACCATTTACCATCCATTTCATCCACCGCCGGTTTTCCCATCTTCAGATTTCCCTCCATACATTTCCCTACTACAGAAACTCGCCTATGGGGCCCCAACCCTCCACTTGTTTTTTAACCAACTTGTGCGATCCTCAGGCCAATCCATCTTACACCGGGGAACCTGTTTCTGTATCTACATTATTATCCCCACTGATTTTTTAACTCTTTTTGTAATTAAGTTGTTGTTTCCATCATTTTACATAGCTTTTTGTCATCACCTTTGGTGACCTTCTTGGCAAATGCAACCCATGTATCCCTTGGTTGGGGTATTCCTTATCACCTACTCCTGTTGACATCGTCCATAAACTTCGAGTATCCCACAGACCACCTACCTCTGCTCTCTAAGTTTTTTCACTTTGTCCCACCTCTGACACAACTTATCCCACGTCTTGTTGTCCCCCCAACACTTGACCTAGTTGAATGGTTGTGGCCACTTATACTTCACATATATCCCCAACCAAGGGAAGTCTTGAGTCTCCATGCATCTTGACTTCGTCCATGTACCTCCTCAGTTCCTGACCTCACCTAGTGGATTTCACGAAGCCCTTTGCTTCTTGGAGTCACGCCTCCCTTTTTGTTGACATCAACACAGTTTCCAGAAGGGCGACAGTATCTTGACTCTCATTACCTTTACAATGAGGAGTCTCAGACGACACAGGGAGAACCATCATTGCTCTCTACTGTCGTTGACCCCCATAACATTCGACTTCAACACTTTCTCATGTTACGATGGGTCTTACTTTGTGACTATTGTAGTTGTTTTTTATATTTGCCGAAGACCTATGAACTTTGTTGGGATATCAATGCCCATAGACTCCATGATACTTCTTACAGGTATCATTGCCTATTGTTCAAAGTATTGTTCCTCATCATAATTGTCCTCTACCTTTATCAAAACTGCCCCCGAGGGCATTGCAGTTGTCTCTATCAACACACAGTTTCAGTTACTGTACAACACCCTTTTTTGAGTTACATGACACGAGCATGGGGCATGCCCGCCTCATTTGTACACAATTTATTTTCCACACCTTGCGAAAGGTTGGGTACTACAGGTTCCCTTCTCCCTCCAACAGGTCACTCTTGATACTCTCACTATTGCTCTTTCTTACAATGGTACTCTCAGTAGAATAAACATTGATGATTTTTGGCTATCCGTATGCTCCTAACCTCATCCATCAGGGGGCATCTTTTATCACTAAAATTTTGTCCGCAAATGGTTACAAGAATGCAACATCTTCAAACAACTATTAGTTCACCCATGGACTAAAATTACCAAAAAAACATTTCCAAAAAGTCCAAAACTATCCAATCAGTTATAAAATCAGGAGGTGCTATGACTATACAGGGTGCGCGCACATGCACCATCAAGAAACACAGGAAAAACACACATGCACATGATGCACGACTGTGGACGCTAAAAGCCGCGCACACCTGAGAACAACGCATTTATGATGTTGGCTGGCCTCCCACCCACTTCTGATTCGGCTTCCAAGTCAATTTGACATCCAAATCTCGGTTGGACCTGGCTAGGTGGCTGGTCAAAGACCTAAAGGTGCCCTAAACAACCCCTTTTCACACTAAAAGCTGGTTGCACAATACCTCAAAGTGGTGCTATAAAACAAGGCCATGGGTGCACTACATCTTCAAGGAATTCATTTATAAGGTTATGCTGTTGCTATTCTCTTGGGGAAACCTCTTTTCTCATCAAGAACATACTAGCACCATTCCATTTGGGCAATCCACATCACCTTTTGAGTGGGTTAGCTTGGGATTATTTCACCATTTATTTCAAGTTTTCAAGTTGTAAGAAGAGCTCAATCTTGGGGGTCCAAGAGCCCTCCCTTGGAGGAAGAAGGGACCCAAAGTCCCCTTTCTCTTTGGTGTTTTCTTTTCACTAATACAATCCTTTCCATTGGTGACACGAGTCTTGTTTGTTTCTTGTTCTTATGTCATTATGCACAATAGTTTAATTTTTTTTTCCCTTCCTAGTTTAATTCTTAGCTTAGTATTTTATGTTTATTCTTCTAACCCTTTTCTTTACTGATATCTTTCTTAGCTAACCCAACTAAGATTGTAAGCATCTCTATTTTTCTCATTTAGGTGACAAAAGAGGCACAACAAGGACCTTGGGGTTTGATCACCTTAAGGAAATGTATCACAGTGATCCAGATTTTGGAGAAGCATATGAAGCATGTGCGAATCCTGTGCTTAGAGACAGAAGCCAGTGGGCCGAATATCTAATTCAGGATGGGTTGCTGTTTAAAGGATGCCAGTTGTGCATACCGAGATACTCGATGAGGGAGAATTTGCTGAAAGAAAAGCATAGAGGAGGTCTGTTCGAACACTTCGGTCACGATAAAACATTTGCACAATTAGCCAGTTCATATTATTGGTCAGATATGAGAGCGAAGGTGAATAAATTTGTGAACAATTGTAAGATTTTTTAGTATGCTAAGGGAAAGAAGTAGAACACTAGGTTGTATCGAACATTGCCTATTCCATAAAGGATTTGGGATGCAATAAGAATGGATTTTGTATTGGGATTTCCAAGGACACAAAGATGAAGTGATTCCATATTTGTGGTGGTAGACAAATATTCGAAGATGACACACTTTATCCCATGTCAGAATACCAATGACACAACGCATGTTGCAAATTTGTTTTTCAAAGAAGTTGTGAGACTCCATGTATTTCCCAGAAGTATAGATTCAGACATGGATACCAAATTTGTTGGTCATTTCTGGAGAACGTTGTGGACAAAGTTGGGGACAGAGCTATCTTTTAGTTCTGCATATCATCCACAGATAGATGGACAAACCAAAGTGGTGAATAGAATCCTAGGAGATTTGCTGAGGAGTTTGGCCACTGAACACCATAGTCAGTGGGATCAAATTCTAGCACAAGACGAATTTGCATATAATGACTCAGTGAACAGAAGCATTGGAAAAAGTCCATTTCAAATCGTGCATGGAATGAATCTGAGAGGAGTTTCAGAGTTAAGAGATCTGAAGCAGAGTGATTTTAAAAGAGCGGGAGCCAAATATTTCACTGCAGAGATGCAAGAACTTCACAATCAGATCCAGGAATAGTTGAAGAAAAGCAACAGTGAATACAAGTGCATAGCTGATCAACATAGGAGAAATATTGAATTTGAAGTTGGATATCAAGTTATAGCACATCTGAGGAAACAAAGATTCCTGAGGGGAACATATAATAAGATGAAATTGAAAAAAATAGGGCCATGTAAAATCTTGAGAAGATTTGGTGAAAATGATTATGAGTTAGAGTTGCCGAAAGATGTGGGTATATCGCCCATATTCAATATTACAGACCTGTATCCATATAGGGAAGATGGAGTTGAAAGTTCTGAAGATCAAAGAAAGATCTAGTGGGAAAAACATATGCATGTAGCAGAGAAGCCGCAGATGGAAAAGATCATAGATCGACGAGTTGGTAAGAATACCAGAAGGAAGATGTATTTTGAATACTTGGTGAAGTAGAAAGGACAACCAACAGAAGATGCCAACTGGGTTAATGAAGCAGAGATCTAGAAGCATGGAAGATCGGTGTAGGAGCTCATGGACATGAGTCCATGAATTTTTCAGCCAAGGGAGTATGATGGAGGAGCATCACCAACAAAACACAAGCATGGGAGACAATTGGGCGCACTAGCGCATATTTTGAAACATTTTGAATTTCAAAAGATCAATGCATTAATGTGATATCTGAAAAATATTTTTGAATTATGAATGTCTTTAATGACTGGAGGTTGAACCATCACGTAAGATTGATGGGGGAATGTATTTTGTTTTATGAATCCGATCGTAGTATAGATTTGGAGCTTGCGCTCTTATCTGTCTGACTCGATATTTATTGTAATAAGTGTTAAGTAGTTGGTAGCATTCAATTCCATTAATATAGCGTAGGGTAGTTGGAGGGAAAGCTCGAAGAACACCTCTTTGTATAAAGATTTGTAATATTGTCCAAGTAGAAGTTGTTGTTAGTTGTTGTTGTTGCGACTGAATCTAGTACATAGATTGCCATTGTAAGCTAAGAGATGGGAGATGCAGAGAAAAGTGTATGAATGTATGTAAGTTTCATTTTGATGAATATAACAAAGATATATCATCCCAAATGTGTGTGGAGTATGTGTCTATCTGAATGAATGGTAGAGATTCTGTTATTTTTCTATTCTCTTTTATTTCTGTTCTTGAATCCATGATTGCATTTGCTTTGTTGAATGTATGAGTCATTGTGAGGAGTAGATAAGTTTCAATTGTTTCTCTTTATTGAGCGAGTGAAAGGTGTGCATAGTGTCCACAAGGAGTGCGTGACCGAGTCAGTTTCGACTCGAAAGCTCAGAAGAGATAGTGGAACTTCTATGTATGCAAGGAGTGCATCAACGTCTGCAAGGAGTGCGTGACAGAGTTTTCAGACTCAAAAGATCCAGAAGGATAACGTGATTCAGTCGTGAGAGATAAAAGTGGTTGGAGAACAGTCACAAGGAGTGCAAAGTCATCCACAAAAGTTGAAGTGTGGAGAGAAATATATTGTAAGGTGTGCACATATCAAATTCTCGACTAAGTGTCGAAGCGATTGTTCAGAGGAACAAATCGAAGAAGGAAATCTCATGAGGGAGATCAAAGAAAATATTCAAGGAAAGGAGTCCTTGAACTTCTCGTCAAATCCAGTGAGAAATATTCGTCCTTAGAGGGAGGAGAACAATCCCAGACCATCGGATCTGGTGAAGTTGCAAGGAGGAGAACCGTGAAGTATTATGGTACCTCGAAGGTTAGGCAAGTTGAAAACTTGATGAAATCTGAGTCGCGAAGTACGATGTCATGATTCAATATCGACCGTTGATCGCAGGAGAGCACGTGGCAACATATTGGGGAGTTCAGGAATCAAAAGGTCGAAAGTTGTGAACGGAAGGCCTAGAGTTCACGAGGCCGCGAAGTTTGAACCATAGTGGGGCTGACAAATCTAAGGAGATGCATGGTAGTGGTTTGAAAACTCAGAGAAGAGTACTTCGGGAAAAGGTGAAGGAAGAATTCAGGATATCCCTGAAGTCTAAACTACGAAGGAGGTAGACCGATGGTTATAGCCGTGGTCACTTGCGGAAGAGACATGTGCATGTGGGTAGAGAAATTTCAGGTGCTTGAAGGGACCCAAGGAGTCACTCTGACTCAGGGAAATTAACAATCCAAGACCGGGAGGTCGAGCAACCCTTTGGAGGGAAGGGGGTTTGCGCCACCTTTGATGATCGACCATGTGAGTCAATATTAATTGTACCTAATATTCCCATTCAATTAGGTGATAATATTGTCTTAGTAGATGTAGAAATTTTTATCACCCCTATTGACTTCAACCTTCTTCTTAGGTGCAATTATGTGTATGCCACAAAATTTATGGCACATTTTTTCTATCATGTGATGAAATTTTGAAATGAAGGAAACTAGTAGAGGAATACAAGTGGTGTAGACTCTACTTAGTGATCTAGGTAGGGAGTGGTGGATGTGATTGAATGAATGTTTGAAGGTCCAAACTACATAATGTGGTGTTTGATCCCAATTTAATTTTGACTTGTGGCCTTGTTTTCCCTAAATTATTAGATGATAGTGGATTTTAATGGTGTTGTAAAAATTATTGTCATTGTTGTGTAACAAGATCCATAGGAGACCATGGAAAGAGGATGTGGACATCGTAGACCTGCTAAATCACAGAGAAGAAAGTGGGTGGAAGAGGATATGACAACAAAATATGTAGATACAATAAAGGTACTTAAGAAGAAAAATCAACCTCAACCAAAGGAGGAAGGTCTTTATGAATTCACAAATGCTACAACATAGAGGAGATAAAGTCATTTTTTTCCATGTGGCCTTTGAGCTCAAACTTATTGGTTGAAAATGAAAAATAATGGCGATTAAATGTGATTCTACGATCAAGGGAAAAGTTTGTAAATTAGGATGGCCACGTGGGATAGGGATGTTGGATACTTTTCTTGTTAAAATTTTGGCTCGATGTAAATACCTAGGGTCATAAAATTGTTTTTTTTTTTTAACTCCAAAACATGATATCAATATGTCAAAAATGTGACTAAGGTGAGGTTTTTTGTTGCATAGCATATTCGTTGAAATGCTATAATTGGTGTGCTAAACATTATTGACTATGTTGTGTATTACAAGAGCTAGATGAGGCCATGGCAACAGATCATGTCATATCAAATGAGGACACTATGGATGATGCAGGACATCAGGTACTCTAATTTTGACTTAACTTAGGAAAAATTGATGTGATGGCATTTTGTGAAATGTCCATCTTTTTTCACGAAATTATTAAATTTTATAGTGTATTATCCAATCTTGTTAGAAATTAATGTATGTTGATTATTTTAGATGGATATTGGAGAAAATGTAGAGCTTGAGCATTCATCTAGAAAAATAAAAAGATATGCACGTGGACGTGGACCTAAAAATGTTAAATCACGTAGAGGACATCAGGTGGAAGAGGATATGACAATGGATCTTGCAGACACAACAAATGATTGCACTTAACAAGAGGTTGGTCTGGACTATAGTACATGGGATTAATACTTTGAGAAAATTGTTGTTTGTGGATGTTCTGTATGTCGTGGAAAGAAACAATTCAAATGAGAGATTGTACAAAGACATTACATAGATGATGAGCTTCTAGTGGGTAGTATGCCTCCTACAATCGATTCAAATCCAATTGGAATTTTGGTAAGGAATTTTCCAATTTGATATAAATAATATGTATACTTCTTTTAAACATTGTTTTATATTATTTAAATAATTAACTTTTTTCTTAATGAATACTTGCATGATAAAGTTCTTGGTTTAAAGCTTCATGGAGCACCAACTTCTAGACTAGAGTGCAATCATCATTTATTAGATGATACATCTAACAAAAATATGTGCACATATACTAGCTTCGAAGATGAGGATTTGATGAAAACAAGTAACATAACAAGAACTGCTTTAAAGATGCATAATTTGCTTAAAGACAAGGGGAAGGTGGACTACATATCCTATGAGAATGAATGTGATGGATATGATGACTTGCCCTTGAGTTTGAGATCAATTTACAAAGAGAAATTTGATCGTCGACTATGTTGCGCTTGGCCCAGTGATCAACAACTACCTATAGTGTATGAGGTGTTTCAATTTTGGGGATACAACTACATGATACGACCCTCCAATATTCATGGAGCAAATATACGCCTATTTATTGTCCAAAATGTCCATGTGGGATCTAAAATTAGAAACAATTCACAACAAACCTATAGGAGATTAATGCCATATTATGGTCCATCATATGACAATGGTGAATGGAGAAGGATAACAAAATATATGCCTGGCATGTCAGCATATGGTCTAAATTCAAATATGTATACACATTGTCTCCAATTGAAAAGTGGAAAATAAATTGATAGAGGTCATCTTATGTATATACATGGATGTGCATACACACACAAAAATATTGCAGGTTTTATAAATAGTAGTAAGGGAAGGGACCCTAATGTAAGACCGAATTGTCAATTTGTTGAAGTTATAAACGATAAAAATGGAGATATGGAAAGAGAGGTTGATATATTGATAATGGTTGAGGCTATTATGGACCTTACCATTGGGTATGAGTTATTGATTAATTACCCCTTCTTAAAACACACTCCTACTTGAAAGAAAAGAGAAGAACAAGGTCTCCCTAAGGATGTTCGTAAGGGTAGAAAACCAAAGAATAATCAATTAGTGTGGATTGACATTTTATACACTATGTTGTCAAAATTGTGTTTTATTTTAAATTATTGTATAAAAGAAGTAGTATATAAAATAAATTTCCGATATTCAATTGATGTATATATGTTCATACAATCTATATTCTTATTGGTTAAGACAATATATTTGATTATATTTATTTGAAATTGATACAATTATGATTTATCCAATTCTTTCCAAACATTAAATAATGCTTGTGTTTGTTGATAGGTAGAAGACATTGGTGATACACCTACTAATACCCAATATCAAACTGGGTTATTAAGATTTGGATGGGATGATCCAAACCGTCCTTTAAACCACACCAGGGAGAAAAGAGAAACATTGAAGAGAATACTACCAGCTGATAAGTTTGAAGAGACGATGAGATTAACATACAATGATGACATGCCACATAACTTTAATGATGATGATGATGATAGTGAAAATGCAGTGCATGAATAAGGATTGAATGAAATGCTTACATGTTTATTTGGGGATGGAAACAATGATGACGATAATGATCATATGGTTGACAATAATGATGATAGCAGGGGTAATTACCACCAATGTAGGGGGGATTCATGTCTTACCGTTGACTTAAGGAATGCCATAAGTCGATTGTCAACATTTACAAGGTATGCGGTATGAAATGTTCATGTGTGAGAGACATAGAGATATTATATTCCATTTTATTTTTTCACTAAAGGTTCATACTAATTTACTATTCTTATATTAGGTGGGTGACCTCCAAGGAGATCCATGAATGTGAAGTACCAAAATGGAAGAAGGAAATTGCATAAATTGTACGTGTATTTGAGAAGGACCTCCCTACAAGTTTCATGGACCTACAAGTCCATTTACTTATACACCTAGTCGATGACATTGAATTGGCGGGTGTCCTATCAACGAGGTGGATTTTTTTCTTTGAGAGGTATATGAAAAATCTAAAAAGATATGTTCGACAATAGGCACATCCAGAGGGTTGTATGGTTGAAGGGTATATATTAAATGAAGCAATTTTCTTCCTATGTGAATTTTGTGGTAAGGATTTTGAATATGGGCCACACTTTTGGGATGGAGAACATGCATACGATATTATTGATGGAGAAAAAAAACAATCTAATGGTGTTCAAGTAGAAATTAGTAAGTAAATTCATGATCATTAATGTGGTTGTTTTCCTTGCAATAATTAATTTTCTCTGTAATTTATTTGTCAAATTAACTGCATAACATTTGGAGTTTGAAATAAACATGTTGACATGTAATAAGTGTAGATGAAAGTGCAATACTCAACAAGTTCATTCTGTACCACATGGGCTTTATGAACAAATGGATTGATTTGTATGATAAAAAGAGAGAAGAAGTGTTAGAAGCAAGGAGTCAGTTTAAGAGATACAAATCAAGGAATACTCCACTTCTCAGTGATCTGCTTGGGGAATGGGGAAAATATTACACTCTAGAATGGGTTACTGAACAAATTTAAAATCAAATAGAAGATGCAGGTATAGATTCAAACATAACAGAAGATGAAATCAACATGTGTAGAGTATGTTGAAGAAAGATATAGTTGGAATTTTACAATATTTTGTTTCCTTACAATTTTGACACTATTAACTCTTTTAATATTCGTCATTATAATTGTTTTCACTAAAATAAATGGTCTTTCACATGCGAGGAAATATCCTGCAATGTGGGCATATGGACAACATTATCATGTAGAAAGTGTAGATGTAAAGAGACAATCCTTTGATTGTGGCATCATGGTTGATTTCAATAAATCCAGTCGAGCAATCTCAAAAGATAAGAATAATATTGAAGGGAATCTACAATATGTTGGAAAAATCCAAGAAATTATTGAGTTGGATTACCGCTCTTTTAAATGTTTTATTTTTAAGTGTAGATGGTATGAATCATTTGAGAGGACACAGAGACATGATATCGATAGTGGATTGTTTTCTATAGATTCCTCGAGGTTCCTACCGAAGGATAAGGAGCCTTATGTTCTACCAATTCAATGTGAGCATGTATTTCTTTAACTCAAATAAGAAGCAATAGTGATCATTAATATATTGATTCATAGTTTATTGCGATAATCTATATGTGTTTATTAATCAATCAAAGTGTTATAAGATATGTCTAATATATGTATGCCATTCATGTGCATGTATTTTTCTATGAAGATATTTTGGACCCGAAATGGATATTTGTCATACATTATGATCCAAGATTAAGGAATGTATTTGACGATGCATTAGTAGATATTGTGAAAAACAATGATGTACAACAAAATGAGAGAGAGGGATTAGAGAACATCAAAGAACTTAACATCCATGATGATGTTGAATATGGTTATGTTCAGGCACAAGAAGACACCAATCCAAAGTTAGATGATGTTATGGAAGACAACAAAATGGATGGTATAGAAAATGATGATCCAAATACATCTGGTAACAATATAGATGGTCTCCGGTCAAATTTCAATGATGATGAAGATGATACATGTCAAGATGAGGATGATGATAATATTAAATACTTGAAAGAACATATGAACATCGACAATGATAATCTGGATGACATTGTTATAGACAATAATGCTAATGACCAAGACTTCTAAATTTTCAGAATTATTTGTAATCCATTTTTTAAAATGTTGGTTCTTATGGCCCAAAATTTCATGAAATGCTTCAGTATGATTTCCGAAGATACAAATTACCTATTGCAATATTCTTAAAGTGTTCAATATTTGCTATGAATTGTTGGTAAAAAAATAGGATTACTTGGATAAGAGTTAGCATGGTTAGTGGTCATTTATTGGCAATTGTTAAAAAATGTAATTAAATATATCGTATATGTAAATCAATGTAAATCTAGACGATTAGTCTAATTAATGTATTCAAAGTTTGTTCATTAATTTATATTTTAAAACAAATTGAAATATTTCACTAAGCATAAACCTAAGACCTTAACCTTTATACCATCTAACCCCTAACCCCTTGAAACATGGAAGATCTTGAATATTATGTGGGGACATCAGACATCCTTGAGTCTTGAAACCCTCCCATACCATCAAGGCATGTGCCTAGTATAACCATGTCAAATTTCGACGCATACATGCACAATTTGGAGAAATTTCAACATTGACATCATTCACTGCTAACCATGTAGGGTCGATGGATGTCATTAAGCCCTTCACCCAATATAATCCGTAACCCATTAAAAATTAAACCACTTGCATATTGGACCCTTTAAAATTCTTTTGGGTTGTCTCAACTTAATAGAATCATGGTTTAATCATATCGAAGAATGCCCCAAGAAAAATACAAATACATGGAAATTGACATCTTCATTAGGTTTCGCTGTAAAGATGGGTATGTCGGGTTTGGTCTTTGTTGGCATGGATGGATAAATCAGGTCATGATGAATATGATGATGATGATGATGGAAATGAAAAAAATTATGATGGAAATGATGAAGAGAATGATGTCCCTGAGTCTTAAATCCCTCCCATACCGTCAATGCATGTGCCTAGTCTAAACATGTAAAATTTCAATGCATCCAATCACATTTTGAAGACATTTCAACATTGGCCCCATTCACTGGTCACTGTGAGGGGTTGGTGGATGACATTGGTGATGGGCATGTTGGAAGTTCCAAGACATTTCAAGAGAGTTCCAACAAATATTCTATAGAAGGGAATGCCGAATGATGACAATGAGATTGACGTGCATGATGAACATCAAACATCCTTGAGTGTGAAACCCTCCCATACCATCAAGGCATGTGTCTAGTATAACCAGGTCAAATTTTGATGCATACATGCACAGATTGAAGAAATCTCAACGTTGGCCCCATTCACTGCTCACTATGCGGGGTCGGTGGAAGACATTTGTGATGGGTGTATTGGAAGTTTCATGACATTTCAAGAGAGTTACAACAAAGATTCTACAAATGGAAATGACAGATGGTGAAAATGACACGTCAATGATGAACATTGATGCAAAGTTATTGGACGATATCAAATATTATGTGGGGACATTAGACATCCTTGAGTCTTGAAACCCTCCCATACCGTCAAGGCATGTTTCTAGTCTAACCAAATCAAATTTCGATGCATACATGCACAATTTGAAGAAATTTCAGCGTTGTCCCCATTCACTTCTCACTATGTGAGGTTAGTGGATTACATTTGTCATGGGTGTATTGGAAGTTCCATGACATTTCAAGAGAATTTTGACAAAGATTCTACAAATGGAAATGACAAATGATGACAATGATATGTCAAAAATGAATGTTGACTCAAACATGGAAAATCTCAAAGATTATGTGGGGACATCAGACATCCTTGAGTCCTTAAACCCTCCCATAATGTCAAGGTATGTGTCTTGTCTAACTACATCAAATTTCGATGCATACAAGAATCGTTTGAATAAATTTCTACATTGGCCCCATTCACTGCTCATTGTGTGGGGTTGGTGGATGACATTTGTGATGGGTGTATTGGAAGTTCCAAGACATTTCAAGAGAGTTATAAAAAAGACTCTATATATGGAAATGACGAATGATGACAACAAGACATGCATGATGAACGCTAATGCAAAGATGGATGATATCAAAGATTATGCAGGGACATCAGACACCATTGAGTCTTGAAACCCTCCCATACCGTCGAGGCATGTGTCTAGTCTAACCATGTCAAATTTTGACGCATACAAGAACATATTGAATAAATTTCAACGTTGGCCCCATTCATTGATCACTATGTGGGGTCAATGCATGACATTTTTGATGGGTGTATTGGAAGTTACTTGACATTTCAAGAGAGTTCCAACAAGGATTCTATAGATGGAAATGAGACGTCCATTATGAACGTTGATGTAAACATGGACGATCTCAAATATTATGTGGGAACATCAGACATCCTCGAGTTTTGAAACCCTCCCATACTGTCAAGGCATGTGTCTAATCTAACTGGGTCAAATTTCGATGCATACAGGCATAGATTGAAGAGATTTCAACATTGTCCCCATTCATTGCTCACTGTGCGAGGTTGGTGGAAGACATTTTTGATGGGTGTATTGGAAGTTCCATGACATTTCAAGAGAGTTCCGACAAAGATTCTACTAATGGCAATGATAGATGATGAAAATGATACATCAATGATGAACATTGATGCAAACGTACTAGACGATCTCAAATATTATGTGGGGACATTAGACATCCTTGAGTCTTGAAACCATCCCATACCGTCAAGGCATGTGTCTAGTCTAACCACATGAAATTTCGACGCATATAGGCAAAATTTGAAGAAATTTCAACATTGCCCCCATTCACTTCTCACTATGCGGGGTTGGTGGATGAAATTTGTCGTGGGTGTATTGGAAGTTACATGATATTTCAAGAGAATTTCGACAAAGATTCTACAAATGGAAATGACAAATGATGACAATGATATGTAAAAAATGAACGTTGATGCAAAAGTGGACGATCTCAAAGATTACGTGGGGACATCATATGTCCTTGAGTCCTTAAACCCTCCCATAATGTCAAGGCACGTGTCTTTTATAACTACATCAAATTTTGACGCATATAAGAACAATTTGAAGAAATTTCTACGTTGGCCCCATTCACTGCTCACTGTGCGGGGTTGGTGGATGACATTTGTGATGGGTGTATTGGAAGTTCCATGACATTTCAAGAGAGTTTCGACAAAGATTCTATAGATGGAAATGACGAATGATGACAAGGAGACGTGCACGATGAATGTTGATGAAAATATGGATGATATCAAATATTATGTGGGGACATCATATATCCTTGAGTCTTGAAACCCCCCCATACCGTCAAGGCACGTGTCTAGCTTAATCGTGTCAAATTCTGACGCATACAAGTACAATTTGAAGAAATTTCAATGTTGGCACGATTCACTGCTCACTGTTCGAGGTCGATGTAGGATGACATTTGTGATGGGTGTATTGGAAGTTCCATGACATTTCAAGAGAGTTCCGACAAAGATTCTATAGATGACAATGACAAATGATGACATTGAGACATCCATTATATTGAACGTTGATGAAAACATGGAAAATATCAAATATTATGTGGGGACATCAAACATCGTTAAGTCTTGAAACCATCCCATACTATCAAGGCAACTATCTAGTCTAACCATGTCAAATTTTGATGCATACAAGCACAGATTGAAAAAATTTCATTGTTGGCCCCATTCACTACTCAATGTGTGGGGTCGGTGGAAGAAATTTGTGATGGGTGTATTGGAATTTCCATGACATTTCAAGAGAGTTCCGACAATGATTCTATAGAAGTGAATGGAGAATGATGACAATGAGATGTGCATGATGAACATTGATGAAAACATGGACAATCTCAATGATTATGTGGGGATGCCAAACATCCTTGATTCTTGAAACCCTCCCATACAATCAAGGCATGTGTCCAATCTAACCATGTCAAATTTTGATGCATACATGCACATATTGAAAAAATTTCAATGTTGGCCCCATTCACTGCTCACTATTTAGGGTCGGTGCATGGCATTTGTGATGGGTGAATTAGAAGTTCCATGACATTTCAAGAGAGTTCCAACAAAGATTCTACAGATGTCAATGACGAATTATGACAATGAGACGTCCATTATGAACATTGACACAAACATGGATGATATCAAAGATTATGTGGGGACATCAAACATCCTTGAGTCTTGAAACCCTCCCATACCGTCAACGCACGTGTCTAGTCTAACCATATCAAATTTCGATGCATACATACACAAATTGAAGAAACTTCAACGTTGTTCCCATTCACTGCTCACTGTGAGGGGTCGGTGGAATACATTTGTGATGGGTGTATTGGAAGTTACATGACATTTCAAGAGAGTTTTGACAAAGATTATACATATTGCAATGATGAATGATGACAATGAGACGTGGATGATCTCAAGGATTATGTGCGGGGTCGACGGATGTAATTAATCCCTTGACCATATATAATCCCTAAGCAATTAACCATTAAACTACCTAACCCCTAAGCCCCAAATCCATTATCCCTTGACGCTTAATCCCATAAAATGTAACCCCTAAAACCTTAACGATTAATCCCTAGAACCCAAATCCCTAAATCACCTAATCCCCAAATCCCCTATCCACTTAACCCAAAACAACTTAACAAATTAACTATTTAGGAACATTACAAGTTAAATTGGAAGCCGAACTAGAAGCTAAAATGGAAGCTAATCTGGAAGGTAAATTGGAAGCTAAACTGGAAGCTACACTAGAAGCTAAACTAGGCGCTAATTGGGGCACTAACTAGGGTGCTAAATAGGGAGCTAAATAGGGAGCTAACTTAGGCATTAAATAGGGTGATAATAGTGCCTATATTAGTGCGAATTGTGTTTCTTGGTGAAAATAGTTCCATAAATAATGCCCCTCCGATAAATAACTCCGATTTTAACAAAAAAGTGGAGAAAAATACATTAAAACAACCAGTGGAAGCAAAAAAGGGAGATAATCACAACGATTTGTTGTAGTGTCTATAATGAAGTTTCTTCTTTTGGGTGGTGAGGATAACTTCTATCTTTAAAATGATTCTTCCTTCATCATCTAGTATATAAAGAACCTTTTGTGTCGATTGATGTTGTCCCACCATTTTTTTAGAAACGACAATGAAAAACGTTATGGATGTGGCTTTTATATGGTAAATCCAAACCATATGCTACATGACTAATCTTTTTGTTAATATAGTATGGGCCATAAAACTAGGGAGCCAACTTGTTCTTTCCTTGTTGTTTAAGAGATAATTGTTTGTATGGTTGAAGTCTTACAAATACCCAATCTCCAACTTTAACTCTTTTTCTATCCCATGTTGATCTACTTGCTACTTCACATGGTTGTGTATTTGTTAAGTTCTCTTAGTATTTGTATGACCTTTTGACTTTTAGCTAGTTGATTTCTTACTGCTAGAAGCTTCATGTCATTTAGAGTAAACTCCTTCCACTTGGGATGTATTGGAACCACTTGTTTTTTTTATAGATCATGAAACAATGGAGATAGGCTTCAATGCACATGTTGACAAATTTTTTTTGACCATCTCTTTGAGGGTGGTAAGTTGAACTCATCAAGAGATACTCCAATTTGTTTGCAAAACTCCTTCAAGAAATTACCCTTAAACTTGGCATCCCTATCACTGACAATAATCTTTGAAAACCCATGCATATACATCTATTTTTGTAAATTGCTTATATGATTTGTTTTGTTGATTCTATTTTATTAACCCCCATGGAATGTGCATGCTTAATTAACCTATCAACAACCATGAAATTTTTTTCCTTCCCATTTGACAAGGTAAACCTTCAATGAAATCTATAGAGATTTCTTCCCAATTTTATTTTTTGAACATGTAGGGGGTGGAGTAACCCTAGTGACATAACATTTTCACTTTTTTGCCTTTGGCATTTTTCACATTCAACCACACATTTCTTACTTTCTTTATTCACCCGTTTCCAATAAAATGTTCACTGTGCATTATAGAAAGTTTTGAAAAAGCCTACATGTCCTATAATTGGTGAATCATGGGATTCTTTTAAGACCTTTGTTTTAAATTTTGAATATGGGGTTAAATAATTCTCCCCTTGTACCAAAGGATGTCATTTATCCATTCTAAAGTTGGGTTTTATCTCAAATGATTAGTTATAGAATAATATTTAGGGTCCTTGGGATAATCGACATGAATTTCATCTAATTAATAAAAAATTACAACCGATGTTTCAAATGATTATACCTCTTTGTCCTTCCATGATAATACAACAAAAACTACATTGTCCTTCCCTTTTGTATGTAATATATCCATATTAAAAGTGGTAATTTTCTCTATCCACTTATATTTTTATGTAGATGATGTTCTTTTGTTGTAGTATGTATTGAATACTATTGTGATTGGTACAAATTAGGAATTTTTTTTCCCACAAGATATTAGCACCATTTTGCTAATGCATGTGTGATGGAAAGCATCTCATTGTCATATGTAGACTTTAATATTTCTCTCTTATGGAGTTTTCAACTCTCAAATGCTATCAAGTGGTCTTCTTGCATTGATACTGCCCCTATTCCAAATCCTAAAGCATCACATTCTACTATGAAAGGATTGGTAAAATTAGGGGTTGCTAATACAGTTGTTAATGACATAATTTTCTTGAAGGCTTCAAAACATTTTTCTTCTTCATTACTCCACTAAAATGATTTTTTCTTCAAAATATTTGTTAGGGGTGTTGTCAAATGATTGTAGTTTCTGAAGGACATCCGATAATATTATATTAAGCCTAAAAATCCCATTAATTTGGATATGGTATTTGGCTTGGGAAACTTTGTGATTGAGTTGATTTTACTAGGATCTACTTTGACCCCTTCCTTTGATATGATACGACCAAGGTAATTTACCTCTTTCTTACCAAACAAGCATTTGGACATTTTTTCTTAAAACTGTTTTTCCTCTAAAAGAGAGAGTACTTGTTCCATATGCTTGAGATATTCCTTCCAAGTTTTGTTGTATATAAGGATGTCATAAAAAATGACTAGTATGAACTTCCTTAAATAGGGTTGGAACAATTTGTTCATGGTTTCTTGAAATGTGGCAGGAGCATTAGTTTACACAAATTTCATCACCTCAAATTCATAATGTTCTTCATGAGTTTGTAAGGTGGTGTTTGCAACATCTTCTAATCCCACCTTGATTTGATAGTATCTGTATCTCAAATCCAATTTTGAGAAGTACTTAGCTCCATGAAATTCGTCCAACATTTCATCCATGAAAGGAATGTGAAACTGATTTTTGATCATTATTTTGTTTAAACATCAATAATCATACACAACCTAAAGGACCCATCATTTTTTCGAACTAACACCATTGGGGTTGCATATGGAATTTTGGTTTTTGTAATAACACCACATCTCAATAAATTATGTAATAATATTTCTATCTCTATTTTATGGTGACATGGATGTCTATATGGCTTAACATTGACAAGAGTCGAACCTAGTTGCACTTTGATTATGTGTTCGATTTCTCTTTCTAGTGGCATCTCCATATGTAGGTATTGAAATTACTTTTGTGTTTTTTAACTAGTTCCTTAGTCTATGCCTACCTAGAGTCAACTAGTTCCAAGGATAACATCTCCATTTGATGGCATTGTACCATATATGACAATGCTTCCTTACAATTTAGTTTCTCTATCCGATGAAATGACATAATTTATGCATGTGGAGGTTGTAACCCATATGAATTGTAATTTTCACCTTGCCACTTTAATTTAATAAAATGCTTTTGGTGGTTTCAAGTGTAGGTACCTAATGTTCGTAACCATTGAAATTCTAATACTACATCTAGTCCCCCTAAGTGTGAAGTGTAGAATTTAGATTCTAAGTTCTAATCTTGTGTTTACAAATTAACTTTGTGGAACTTTTTCACGCCTTTGATTTTTTTCCCCAGTTGCAATAATTACCTTCATATTAGGAACCATATACACAATAAATTAGTCTTCTTGCAACATTAATGCCAATAAAGTTATGGATACTACCTATATCTATTAGAACCGTAACATTGTTCTTTTTTATATGCACCTTTATTTCTAATGTTTATGGTTGGGTGATACCAATTATGGCTACTAATTATATTCTTGGGGTCTTCTCATCCTTTGTTTCTAACATGTCATTTTGAAGGTTCCCTACTTCTATCTCATCTAACTCTTCAATGTTCGAGTCATCTTCTTTGTATGCCTCTACAATGTAAATATGGATGATAATATGGGGTACCTAGGAAGGTACTCAAGGGGATAATGAATGTAATGTGGCCATACTATTGGAATAGACCCATTATGTAATTAAAAGGAAATAATATGCCCACTATGTAATTAAAAGGAAATAATATGCCCACTATGTAATTAAAAAGAAATCATATAATAATAAGGGGTAGTTAGCATAAGATCCCTAGGAATACTCATGAGAAAGTATAAATACACATAAATATCATTGTATTGGATATGTGTTGGATTGTATTGTCTTGTAGCAAGCATGGTTTGTGGAGTGATTCCTTCCATACGGAGTATTTGATGGTGTTACCCTACCTTAATGGTTTCTTTCTGTATACTCTTGTGTTGTTCATGGTGAATGCTTGGATATATTTGGTGTTAAGGGTCTATATTTAAAGTTTTATGGTGGAGAATATCTTCTATATTTGAAGTTTCACTACAAGTGGGATCAAAGATATTTCTTGGGCATGAAGTGGAAGAATTTTTGGGCACAAAGTGGAAGTTTTTTTTTTCGCAATTTTTTGATGAAAAAAGGACGACAATATTCAAGTCAATTTTTGAACTTTTATGTGAATAATTTGAAGAAGAAAAAAATAGATATGAACTCATCTCGAAAAAATACCCAATTAAAAAAAAAAAAACATCATCCAAAACAAAGTCTAGGAAGTGGAGATATCATCGATTCAAAATCTGCATTTTTTTAGGACTTTTTTTTTTGAATGATGGCCGCGAAGTTCGCAAATTGGATATCTTTTGATAGAGTGCACAGATTTCAGTCAAGCTATTTCCATTCGATCAAAAAAATCCACGAAATTTCTCAATTGGGGTGATAATATCCAATCAACGAAGTACAATTGAAGTTATGATCATTTTAAAATTTTGGCCTCTAACCATAACTACATAAAGAAGCTCCATTGAAAAGTAAGTGATTCTCTTTGAAACCCTAGTTCTATTTTTGGCAAGATGTATTTTAATGACAAAGATGATGGTCCTAGAATTGAAGAATTTATTAATTGAATAAAATTAGAATTTCCCATCGACAAGAGATCTGAATTCAATTGTTATCTAGAGGATGATGCCACAACATGGGGGCACTTACTTGATGATGTTAAGATGGATGAACTTACCGATGAAGGATATGAACATGCATTTTTAACCAGGCGGTCTCATGTTGAGAAGAAGGATAAGAAGAGCACCGTGGATTTATTTTCATGTGAAAAATTCATATTATAGTTTCATGGATTTATTCAACGAGAAAATGTTATTGTTTCTATAAACCCTAGTAGAAAGCATAACTTCATCAATGTTAATTTGGCTAAAAGATTGGAAGTTTCTACAAAGAATATTCAAAGCACACATGTTGAAGGTGAAAATGTTCAAATTTTCGAAGATTTGAAGATTACCATGGATAAATATGTGTTGCATTCAGATTTTTATGCTATAAATATGGATGATGTGGATGTTTTTGGGATATCCTTGGATGGAATAAGTTGGTACAATTAATATTAATGTTCAAAATAAGTTTTGAAGCTATGTTACAAGAAAAGGAAAATTACATTGCAGGATATTTCTCTTATTAAACCAGAATGGCCCAAGGAGGCACATGAAGAAGTACTGGTAGAGAAACAAATTGCATTACATCATGACAGATCCAGTGAAGAGTCCAAGGTTGAGTTAGAAGAAGAGCCTACATACGAAATTGATGAAAAGACAAAGGAAGAGAATAAACAAGAATATGAAACTAAGGAAATACATGTTGAAGAGTCAAAGAAAGAAGAATCAATATCTAACGTTGTTTTATATCGCCACTTGCACCACTCAAAGAAACAATAATTATCAAGGCATGGGCATGGGTGTCGAAAAAATTACTATGGATCAACATGGAACCAGAGAGGCAACCAACATGGAGGCACTTGGAGGAATAAAAGTAATGCATGGAGATGTAAAATCAACACAACAAAGACATGGATCCCAAAGTGAAACCAAAATCAAAATTGAGGAAAGGCTAAAGTTGGACCCCATGTCCATATTTCACTAGGATGGGTGGATGCTCGTGCATGCAACTAGTTAACTATATTGCTTAGTATATCATATTATATGTCTTCTTACCATGTTTTGAAGGTGAAAAATGCCAAGGGGGATGGAATGTAATGTACCTAGGGAGGATAATGTGGGGTAATTAGGGAGGTACCCAAGGGGATAATGAATGTAATGTGGTCATAATATTGGAATAGTCCCACTATGTAATTAAAAGGAAATAATAGGCCCACTATGTAATTAAAAGGAAATAATATAATAATAAGGGCCAGTTGGCATAGGACCCCTAGGAATACTCGTGAGAAAGTATAAGTACACATAAGTATCATTGTATTGGATATGTGTTGGATTTTATTGTTTTGTAGAAAACATGGCTTATGGAGGGATTCCTTCCATAAGGAGTATTTCATGGTGTTACCCTACCTTAAGGGTTTCTATCTCTATATTATTGTTTTGTTCATGGTGAATGTTTGGATATCATTGGTGTTAAGGGTTTATCTTTAAATTTTTATGGTGGATTATCTCTTCTATCTTTGAAGTTTCACTATAGCCTCAGATTTATATAACATTTTCAAGTCATCTCATTTATATCAAGTGAGGATATGCTTGCTCCTACCATGGTCTACACTAAGGGAGTTACTAGTAGGTAGGAATAGTCTCCACCTCTTCCTATGGTACACATGCCACACCTCCTTCATATAGTCTCTACCCATGTGTAGGTTAAGACATGAATAGTCACCTCATTCCTTGCACACATCTAGGAACACACATTAAATAACATTATCCAAATAGTTAAAGCAATCCATAATCATATGCTTACACCATAGCATCTAAGTTGAGACATTAAGTCTCTTGACCCCAACTTGGGTCTAAATATATTGACTCATTCTTGGAACCCACAGGCCTATGATTCTTGCATGTCACACTCAATAAATCTTTAGTTATGTCATAATATAAAACAATTCAGTCACACATGTTACATATAATCATCATCATGCCAAAATTATAAATCTATGCAAAGAGTTATAACATTAAATAAGATCCAAGTAAAATAAGATCCAAGTAAATCTCAGTGTGTTCATGGGTCATATGTATTTAACACATCCTATAATGATAGGTATCATGTCTTATCAATGAGAGATTTAGAGAATAAATCACATAAAAGTGTATCCATCAAACAATACTAGGTTGTCCATACATTTGGAATGCCTTAAAAAATAAGTGATGATAAGTAGTAATAATTCTTGTAAAAAATGGGGCATTACATACTCCCCCTATTTGGGAGAATTTTTGCCCAAAATTATTCAAAAGGAAAAAGAAATTATGGACACATCAAGTTTGCTTCCTCCCATGTAGAAGAATTTGGGCTATAACTATTTCATTAGACCTTAACTTGGTCCATGAAAAAACACCAAAGGTACTGAAATTGCTGGTCTAGGATAATGACTAGTTTGGCCTTTATACCCCCTTATATGAGACCTGCAAATTACTCAAATCAAGCACATAATATGGATTATAAATATAATGTCATAGAATGGAAACATGAAATACATTATGCATTCATTCTAGGATTAATGAAAAGTAAATATGATAACTTATTGAACCTAGTCTCTCTACGATCTTGAAAGGTCCCACAAACCATGGTGATAGTCTCTCTCCCTTCCCAAACATAATGGAACTCTTCTAGGGTCTTGTAAGAAGAATTGATCTCCCTCCTGGTAAATCCTATCCATTTTGTGTGCATTTTCATGAATTGTTTTGGCCTATCTCATGCTTCTTTCAACCTTTATCAGATTGTTCTCATTTTCTGTTCCATATCCTAAAGGATTTTAGGTGCAACCAACACTCCATCCTCCAATATATCCTATCTTATAAGAGTCCTATAAGGCCACCCATACATGGATTCATAAGGTGCTATATTAATAAATATAATA
This sequence comes from Picea engelmannii, assembly GCA_009831015.1. Classification (NCBI taxonomy): domain Eukaryota; kingdom Viridiplantae; phylum Streptophyta; class Pinopsida; order Pinales; family Pinaceae; genus Picea; species Picea engelmannii. Next base: position 648,102 of record ML780334.1, read on the forward strand.
GCTATTTTTGTATGCTAAGGGAACATACTCTTCCCAATGACTCTACTAGTCCATTACATACATGTAGGGCATGTCCTCTAATACATAGTTTACTTTCTTAGTCTAACCATCCATATTTGGGTGATATGTGGTACTAAAATTGAGCTTAGTTCCCAAGACCTCCTGAAATCCTATCCAAAGTATACTTGTAAATATTGATCCATGGTGAGAAATTATCTTCTTTAGAATCCCATGAAGTCTCACTATCTCATTTACAAACACCCTAACCACCTTTGGTGTTTCACAAGTTGTTCTTACTAGTATAAAGTGGGAACTCTTTGTCAAATTTCATTTATGATACACAAGCACTTTACTTTTATCTAATTTACACTTTTTCACATTAAATCTTAGTTTAATTTTGCTCATAAATATACTTTTTATTTAAATGAGTGCACTTATATATTTCTTATTTCCATGTTACTAAGCTCCCATCGTCCAAACTCGAGGTGAGAATGAGATTGTTGGTACCTTTCCATCCCCGATCAACAATTATCTCATGAAGAGCCCCAATAAAAAATTATCTCACGAAGAGTGAACATTTCATAAGTGGGATTTGAACCCACATGGGGAGGATAACAATTCTCCTCTCTACCACTTAAGATATAATTAATTGACAAGTGCACTTCTATCTATATGAATAATATTTTCATTTAAATGAATGCAATTACATCATTATAAATATCATTTGTAAATGAAATGTACATTAATTATATCATTATTTCAATATTTGAATCCCAGCTAATACCAAGGGTGATACCATGGTCACTCTAGCCCTTCTACACACATATTTACATGGAGGGGAATCTAATATTCTGCGATTGAGGTCGTGTTCATTCCATCCCATTTTACTATAGGTGAGAGTCTCAAAATTTAATAAGGAATAATGAATCCATGCCCTTATTGTGCACCCCTCAGTTCATTAATGTTGCAGGTGACCTCCACGTTTCAGGCTCACAATATTGTGCAACCACTTGGGTGAGGATATTGATCCGGATTTATGAGAGGAAATAAAGGAATAACAGACTGAGTACAATAACATAGAGATATGGGGAAAACAAACATATATATAGTGAACAATAACTTCTATTGAATAAATAAAATATGCTGAAACTGTAAAACTGCAGAACTAGAAACAACTTGCTTGAATGGTGGTAGTTATCTTTGAGAAGAGATGTGGCTTGCTACATGCATCTGTCTGAGAAAAATAATCACAATGAGGCTCCAGAGGCCTTTTTAACATTACTCATGAATGACAAAACCCTATACATCCAAAAACCTAACCCTAGGAGATGAAACACCAAAATTTATGTGGGCCTCGATGGGTAAGTTGGTACCTCAGCTTCCCGGGGTCGTAACTTTTGCATACGACCTTCGTTTTAGGTGCATGATAGCTCGTTGGATTTTTTTTCGAGAAATACACATTATTCCATCAAATTCAGATTCCATTTATAGTTTGACTATGGCACGCCCAAAAAACACTGTTTAGGGCCCCAAAACAGATCTGGAAGTACAAAAAGATGAGATGACATGAAAACTTAAAAAATAATCCAGTTGGATTAGGTGGGAGGGCACCAATCTCCACCTGGAAACTAGGTAGGGATTCATCTATCCCCATAAGTGTAGAACCCACAATTACAAAGGATTACAAAAGAACATGTTGAACTAAAAAATGTCAGGAGGATCCAGTTGGAATAGGTGGGTGGCCACCAATATCCACCCGTATCAGTCCTCCCCCCTTAGGAAGCAATGGTCTCCATTGCATTGAGTTCCCCCATCAGGTGAATTTTTTTTTGTTGAATTTTGCCCCGGGTGAGCCACTTGCCTTGGTGTAGGAGCTACCCTGGCTTGACAACCTGATAAAGTTGGATCCTCTTTTGGTGAGTGCCCTTGACCTGTGTGTCAACTGTTTAATCAATGGATTCTTGTTCCATGTAGTCAGGGTTGAACTCTGTTGGTATCAACCGTTATGCAATCTCTGAGGTGTCGAATAATGGTGGAAAATATGGCTAAAGGAGGTCCACATTGAACATTGGGTGCAAGCCAAGGAAGGGTGGAGAGTTGAGCTAAAATCATTTCTACCCATAGCCTTGGTGATAGTGTAAGACCCATAGTGAAGTGGGAGAAGCTTTCGATGGGGCCCTGTAAGGCACTCTTTCTGCAAATGTAACTAGACCTTGTCTCCCACTTGAAATTGGTGTAGTACTTGGTGTTGATCATGGAGATGCTTGTACTTGGAATTGGATTTTTGAAAAATCTCATGGATCGGTTGGTGAATGTGCTGGATCCACTCAATGAATATGATATATTTGTTGGCCTCAAACTGAACATGGGAAGATTCTTCCTGTGTGGTTGCAAGAAGTAGTGCAACATCAATGAGACCTAAGGGTTGGAATCCCATCCCTACCTGAAATGGGCTATGGCCGGTGGAGCTATGGAGAGCCCTGTTGTAGCTGTGTTGAACATAGGGAAGACTCTCATCTCATGTACACAGATGCTTAGAGTTGTACATGCATAGGATGTGCACAATCATCTGATTGATGAATTCTGTCTAGCCATCGGTTTGGGGGTGGAAAGCAGTGGATTTAATGAGCTTGGTGTCCTACAATGACCAGAGACTTGACCAAAATGTGATGAGGAACCTATTATCTCAATCTGAGGTGATGGTTTTTGGTATCCCAAAATGGACCCATACATGTTCGAAGAAGATCTTGGCAGTATTTGCCGCTATGATGCTCTTCTTGCAGGTTGTGATAATGGTCATCTTCGAAAACCGATCAACCACCACAAATACACAATCATTTCCGTGCTTGGTGGACAAAAGGCCAAACATGTAATTCATCGAGATGGATTCCCAAGGCCTCTTGGGAGTAGGAATATGGGTGTATAAGCCTTACTTCTTGATGATTGACTTGGAAATGGAACATGCAGTGCAAGATTTGATATACTTGTTGATGTCTTGTCAAAGTTTTGGCTAATAAAAATGTTTCTATAGAACAACCATAGTTTTATCCATGCCAAAATGTCCTGCCATCCAATTGTAGTGAGCCTCCCAAATCATCTTTGCATGCTCATTTATGGGAACATAGAGGTGGCCCATATGGCATAACAGTCCATCCTAGATGTGAAAATCAGTGAAATTCACTCTTGTACCCAAGAGATGATAGATGGTGGCAAAGTCAGGGTCATGCTGATAAAGTTGGGGCGACTTAGATGCCTCATGCCCACAAGAATGGAGCACTATGGTGAGTGAAACAACAGGAGGGTGACTGAGGCAGTCAACGACATGATTTGTGATCCTTATTTTATAATTGATGTTGATATGGAACTACTATAGGTATGTGGACCACTTTTGATGGCGGTCGTTCTGCAACTTCCCTTGTGTCTGTATGAAATACAAAGGCTTGTGATCAATGTGGATGATTGTATCCTTTCCCATAATGTAATTTTTCCATTGACGACATGCTTGCACAATGGAATATATTTCTTTTTCATAGGTGGGGTATTTATGGACAATATCTGAGAGTCTCTCACTATGGTATGCTATTGGATGACCATGCTGAGTGAGAACTGTTCCAAAAACATATTCAGAGGCACCAGTCTCAATCCCAAACGGTTGTTGTAGATCAGGTAAGGAGAGTACTGGAGTTGAGCACACACAATGCTTCAAATAGTCAAATGCTCATTGTTGTTTATGCTCCCATGCGAAATTTTCCTTGCCATCACCCTTGGTTACTTGGCTGAGGGTCCATGCAATATGGGAGAATCCCAACATGAACCTTTGGTATAAGTTGTCAAGTCCCAAGAAGATTTGAAGCTTAGTTAGTGTGGTCGGGGCCGGCCAATCACAAATGACTTGGATCTTAGCTGGATCCACATGTACCCCATGCTCATCAACAATGTAGCCTAAGTATTGGACCCTGTTCATGCCAAAGGAGAATTTTTGCAAGTTGGCATATAGCTTGTGCAGCCACAAAGTGCCCAAAACCTATTGAATATGCTGCATGTGCTCCTCCCAAGTTTTGCTGAAGATGAGGATGTCATCCAAATATACCACCACAAAAGAGTTGGTGAAGGATCTCAATACATCATCCATCAATCTCATGAAATTTGTTCATGCATTTGTTAAGCCAAAGGGCATGACCAACCATTCAAAGAGACCTTATTTATATTTGAAAGTTGTCTTCCATACATCAGTTGGTTCAATGGGAACCTGGTGGTAGCCAAACTTTAGGTCAATCTTGATGAATAACTTCCCCCCCTTGAGTTGGTCAAGAAGGTCATCAGTTCAGGGAATTGGGTAAAGGTTCTTGACTGTGATTTTATTTAGTGCTATGTAATCACTACAGAGCCGCCATGTCCCATGTTTCTTCTGCACCAACACAATCAAGCTTCCACAAGGGGAGGAGTTGGGTCAGATGTGCCTCTTTTGAAGCAACCCTTGGATCTGGCGCTTAATTTTGTCATTTTCCTTCAGTGAGCGATGATAGACTGGTCCATAAGGTAGTGGGGCATTGGGGGTTAGATCAATTGGATGATTGACTTGGCAGTGCATCAGTACCCCGGTGGGTAAGGAGAAGATGTCTCTGTACTCTTCCATGATCTTGTCCAATTGCTTCTGCTACAAGGAGAGGCTCTATGTAGTGGTCACAAATATGACAATGACCTTCTGCTTACCATGAGCACAGATCACAAAGAAGATAAACTTTCCGGACTATGAAATGACCTTACTGCATTGCTTAGCAGAGATTAAAGAAATAACAGTAGGCGACACTACCTCTGGTATCTTGTACAATTGTCTACCCAAAGTAATAATAACACTATAGGGTCTAGACTCATACACAACATGTCGCTTCCACAAATATGGCTGGCCTAAAAGAACACAAACTTCAAGGGGAGAAATATCACACAATACCTCATCTTTGAAGGGCTTTATGCTGTAGGGCAGATGACACTATTGGCTGACGTGGAAATCTCATCCTTGGAAAAGCCAGCCGATGGTGTAGGGGTGTGAGTGCTATGTTATCGATAGGTCTAGCCGCTTGGTGACCTCTGCTGAAATCAAGTTCTTCTGACTACCGATATCGACAATGAAATGTAGTGGAGTTCCCTTTACCCACATCTATGAGTGAAAGAGGTGTTCCCCTTCCTCTGGTTCTTCTGGTTCACTTGGTTGGAATTTGATGGTAGAGACAATGACATTGGGTTTGACATTGATGATCCAATTCCCACTTTATGGATTTGATTAAAAGTCAGAATTTTCCTCTGAATCAGAAGCTTTCAGCTCGGCTACCAATGACTACTTGGAGCGACATTCTTTGGTGTTGTGCCAAGGGATTTTATGGTATTCACACCATTTTCCTGTGTCGTTCTTCATCTTCTCATTACCCTTCTTGGGTTGCATCTTGGACCGGTTGTCTTGAGAGTGACCATATTTTCTCTATCCCTTGTTTTGTGGGTTTGGGCCACCTTTGCCCTGCTTTGAATTTAAAGAGTTTGCAGATCCAAACTCTCACCTCTTCTGCTTAAATTTTTGCTCAATCTTGAAAGCATATCTATAATCCGCACCTAATGATGCGATGTCCAGAAAATCCATTTCTGTTTGAATGTATCTATGTAGAAAACCACTGTTTTTGAGCACCAGATGTCATTCATATTATTTGATACCCAATTTGGTGCCTAGGGTATGGAAAATATTAGTGAAATATGGTACTGTCTGGTCCCTTTTCTGATGCAGTGTGTTCCATCTTATGTATTGATCCTCGTAGCTTCCAACAGGGTAGTACTGTTCTTTAATGGAATCCTTGAAGGAATCCCATGTGGGGGTGACTTAAAATATTGCATATTCATCTATGGCCCTTTGCTCAGATTAAGTATCCCACCAGTCCTTAACATGGGGGATGGCCTTGAGAAGTGAAAAAGTAATCTTTTCCCCGTCGAAAAAAATGTGGACCGAAAAATACCGTTCGAGTAGATTCATCCATTTATCTACAACATCCGCATTTATTAGTCCTTCAAATAATGGGATATCAAAATTTACTTCTACCTTGAAGGGGGTTGCATCGCCGCTTGATGAATATGTGTCTCTTGTGGGCAACCACCGAAGTATCTGTGCAAAGTTTTCCACCATTTCGTTCCTTTGTCGCACAAGGGCTTCCTCAAGAATTTTTTTAAAAGGATCTCCTAAGCCATCATATTTCTTATTATCCCCCATGGGTTTTTGTCGAGCTTGGTGTGGCCAATATTGCAAAGTATCGACTATTTCGAGTCCCAAATTCTTGTACCCATATCTTTTTAGGGACATGCACGAAGAAAAATAAATGAAGAGAAGACCGCTCTGATACCACTGATCCGGATTTATGAGCAGAATGAAAGGAATAACAGACTGAATACAATAACAAAGCGATATGGAGAACAACAACATATATCTATTGAAAAATAACTTCTATTGAATAAATAAGATAGGTTGAAACTATAAAACTGCAGAACTTGAAACAACTTGCTCGAATGGTGGTAGCTATCTTTGAGAAGAGATGTGGCTTGCTACACACATCCATCTGAGAAAAATGATTACAATAAGGCTCCAGAGGAATTTTTAACATTACTCATGAATTAAAAATCCCTAGACATCCAAAAACCTAACCCTAGGAGATGAAATGCCAAAATTTATGTGGGCCCCGATGGGTAAGTTGGTACCTCAACTTCCTAGGGTTGTAAATTTTGCATACGACTTCTGTTTTAGGCGCGTGATAGCCCGTTGGAAAGGTATTTACGAGAAATACACATTATGCCATCAAAATCTAACTCTGTCTATAGTTTGACTATGGAACACCCAAAAAACATTTTTTAGGGACCCAAAATGACTCTGGAAGTACAAAAAGATGCGCTGACATGAAAAATTGAAAACTAAGCCAGTTGGATTAGGTGGGTGGCCACCAATATCCAATTGGAAACTATGTAGGGATTCATATAGCCCCAAAAGTGTAGAATCCATAATCACAAATGATTATAGAAGAATGTGCTAACAAAAAAATGTCAAGAGGAACCAGTTGAAATAGGTGGGTGGCCACCAATATCCACCTAGATCAGTCCTCCCCCCTTTGGAATGGAAGCAATGTTCTCTATTGAATTGAGTGCCCCCATCAAATGAGAAAAATTATTTTGAATTTGTCCCCGGGTGAGCCACTTGCCTTGGTGTAGGCACTGCCCTGCCTTGAAAACCCGATAAAGCTGGATCCTGTATTGGTGAGTTCCCTTAACCTGTGTGTCCACTATTTGATAAGAGGATTCATGTTCCATGCAGTCAGGGTTGAGATCTATTGGTGTCAACTGTTCTGTGATCTCTGAGGTGTCCAATAATGGTGGAAAATATGGTCAAAGGAGGTCCACATTGAACATTGGGTGCAAGCTAAGGAAGGGTGGAGTCTTGAGCTCAAAATCATTGCTACCCACAACCTTGGTGATAGTGTAAGGCCCATAGCTAAGTGGGTAGAGCTTCCGATGGGGCCCTGTAATGCACTCTTTCTACAAATGTAACCAGACCTTGTCTCCCACCTGAAATTGGTGTAGTACCTGATGTTAATCATGGTGCTGCTTGTACTTAGCATTGGTTTTTTGCAAAATCTCATGGACTGGTTGGCGGATGTGTTGAATCCATTCAATGAATCTGGTGGATTTTTCATCCTCAGATTGAACATGGGAATATTCTTCCTATGTGGTTGCAAGAGGTAGTGCAACATCAATGGGACCCAAGGGTTGGAATCCTATCCCTACCTAAAATGGGCTATGGCCGGTGGAGCTATGGAGAGCCCTGTTGTAGCTTTGATGAACATAGGGAAGACTCTCATCCCATGCATGGATATACTTAGATTTGTACATGGATAGGATGGAACAATCATCCGATTGACGACCTCTATATAGACATCGGTTTGGGGGTGGAAAGCAGTAGATTTAGTGAGCTTGGTGTCCAACAATGACCAGAGACTTGACCAAAATGTGCTAAGGAACCTACTGTCCCAATCTGAGGTGATGGTTTTTGGTATCCCAAAATGTACCCATACCCATTCGATGAATATCTTGGCAGTATCTGCCACTCTGATGATCGTCTTGCAGGCTGTGATAATGGCCATCTTTGAAAACCAATCAACCACCACAAATACACAATGATTTTCGTGCTTGGTGGATGGAAGGCCAGACATGTAATCCATCGAGATGGATTCCTAATGCCTCTCGGGAGTAGGAAGAGGGCTGTATAACCCTTGCTTCTTGATGGTTGGTTTGGAAATGGAACAAGCAATGTAAGATCTGATATACTTGCTGACGTCTTGTTGAAGTTTTGACTAATAAAAATGTTTCTGTATAACAATCACAATTTTCTCCACACCAAAATGTCCTTCCATCCGACTGTAGTGAGCCTCCCAAATCATCTTTGCACGCTCACTTATGGGAACACATAGGTGGACCAAATGGCATAACAATCCATACTAGATGTGAAAATCAGTGACATTCTCTCTTGTACCCAAAATATGATAGGTGCTGGCGAAGTTAGGTTCACGCTGATAAAGTTGGCGCAACTCAGTGTTAGCGACATTTCTTGTAAGGTGGGTTAGAATGAAAAGGAGTGAGTTAAAAACCCACTTACCCTAAGTACCAGACTCAAAATGCGGCTGTGGTAAGTGACAAGCAAATCTAGACGGCAGGCATCCGCGTGCCCAGATCAATGGCGTACATGGAATTCCAGAGCCCCCCTGCCTTTCTACCTTTAAGCGGAGGGGGGGATTCGGAATCAGGGGCACATCTCTCCGACGACTGCGATTGGAGCGCCCAGATCAACGGTGCATGAGGCTATTCCGGACCCCCCCTGCCTTTCTACCTTTAAGCGGAGGGGGGGGGTCTGGAATCTAGGATGCATCTCTCCAACGGCTAAGATCATAGCGCCCGGATCAACGACGCACAGGCAATCCAGACATCCTTTCTTGTTCTGCGTTTAATCAACGTGGGGCCCCCTTTCTTGTCGTGTTATCTTGTCATATTTTCCCGACCTGTCCATGCGATGAGACTCGCTCCCTTTAGCTCTCCCTCATCCTCCGACATTTATCCATCGCCCCTCTTCTAGTCCGTGTGGTCCCTTCCCATCTCATCATCCACTCACCACCTGCCATGTGTCCCTCTTCCTTCCACATCAGCCTCCCGCTAAAATTTATATCGCATCTCCTGCCCCCCCTTCGCTTATTTCCTTTCACCATGTGTCTTCCCCTATAACCTCTCTCACACCTCATCACTTCATGCCTCTCCCTCATATTTTTGGCGCCACCACTCCCGTCATGCGCCCCATCCTTCGCGCTGGCCTCCACGCCTATTCATCGGGCCATTCAGCTAATCCAGGTGGCAGTGCAAAGGGTCTTCCACATCCCAAAGATGCCGAATTGGCTGGGCCATCCTCAATCCAATTGAAGCAGTTATTAAGGTAGTTGGTGGTGGTTAGACATCGCCTCCACCATAATGGGAAAGTCTAGCGACAGATTAAAGGCACGTCGATTCACCCACAGAAATGTCAGAGGTTCGATTGCATCTGCCATAGGTTCATGATCATTCAGAGACTGCAGGAGCAGATTGTCAGAAGCCATGCAGACGCAAAGTTTTAATGCAACGTCTCAATTTTGTTGCGGTTGTTGTTTTGAGTCTATGTAGGCGTTTTCGCCATTTTTGTATCTATCAATGGTTGAGCAAAGCTCTCGACTGTAAAGTTTTGATGAAGCGCTGGTCACTCTGGTTTATGTAAAAGCATTTGAGATTTCTTACTTTATGGATGTCAGCCTCTTTTCCATCTCTTGTATACTGTGTTAGAACAGCTTGGAATTGGAGGATCCAGTCGAGTTGTAGCTGTTATAGGATGATGTAGGTTGGATCACTGTAACAATTACGTTGTTTCTAATCGGTTCCTATTATCTTCGTAGCGCTGAACGACTTGGAATTGGAGGATCCAGTCGAGTCTCTCTTCAGTTCCTTTAATCTCCAGGCCAAGAGGATCTTGGCTTCTGAGTTTTTCATCCTCAAGCTTCTGAAGGCCTGTCACCTAAGGTAGTCTTGCTCACCCTTCTCACAAGTCTTCCCTCTACCATCCTTTAATCCATTTACTGACAGAAGTTGGATCAAGACCTCCTTTGCTACATACATACCAGGCCCGGTCTCCTGAGTCAAAGTTTTACCTTCTTGAGTCTTTACCCATTTGATCATCCCATTTATTAAACCGTGACATAAAAACTGATGGGCGTTGGTCTCTGCTCCTGCAAGCAATCCAGGAGTGACTTCTGACGCTAACATTTCTGGTGCCGTTGCCGGGGACGAATTTGAATATTTTCCCTGGGCAGAATGACATTGAGCCTCTGATTCTGAAGGTGCATTAGACATCAGAGCCCTTAAAGATTGCTACTGTGCACCTGGCGACTCCACTGTGGCGACTCCATTGTTTCCACATCACTGTTTCAACTATGACTACTGTTAGCACACCTGAAAGCTGACCCTAAGGATCTTTCTCGAGAAGGTTTCAGCAGCTGCTTTCTCAGCTTGAGAAGCTTCCTGGGGTAACGACAATGTTAATATCTGGCCTTTGATGGTGAACAAGGACCAGACACACTTGAAGCTGCGCATCTTTCACCTGGCGAATCCATGATTCGAGGATCGATTGGCGACTCCACTGGTTCGATATGGAGAAAATTCTGGCTCAAAGGTTTACTTTCTGTGACTTTTCTTAGATAGTTGGTTTTCCTAATGCACTTCCTGATAGAGACCAATGGGAAGATTTCCTCCTTGAATTTCATGCAACAAGTTGGGAGGAACCAGCTGAGCATTTACTGGACTTCCATGAGGCTATCCATTGACACAATATCACGCATGAGGATGTCCAAATTAAGCTATTCAGGTATTCATTGAAGGGAGCTTCTCTTGAATGGTGTCGGTCTCTTCCCACTGCAAGCATCCGCTCTTTAACATGTTTTCATACAGCTTTCAATTCATTTTGTAAAGACTACTATCCAGCTGATGGTTTGTTTGAAAACTGTTGTGAGGAGTTTTCTTTGCTTCAGGAAGCCTCTGCTGGCCCTGAAGACCAGGTCCATGATGAAGCCCTTACTGTGGAGGAAAGCATCTGCTGTGAAAATATAGAGGTGTTGGACGATATTAATTGTGTTAGCCCCAGAACGGAAGCATATGACATCATATTAGATGAATTTGTTCTTTTAGATCTTCATGAAGATCAACATGCCTCTTGTGGAGATTATGAGTTTGCAGAGCAGATGTGGTCCATGGTAGATGGCTCACCTGAGTATCAGGTTGAAGCAGATATTCCTAGCAGCCCTGCTTCTGAGGATGGAGGCCTTCCCGCTTTTAAAGAAGAAATTATTGTGGAAGCGGTTTCCTCTCTTTTTCTCCAGGGGGTTTCTCACGATATATGTTTACTTGGGATTAAAGAAAAAAAGATTACGTGTAAGCAGCCAGAACCAGTAGGTCCCACTATCCCTAAAACGAATTTTTTTGACGGGATCACTGTTCTGGAGGAGGATCATATCAATGAAGGACAACCCCTTTTTGATATATATTATAGTGATGATGAGCAACAAGCTTATCCTACTTTTGATCACTATAGAGATACTGAAGAGCCAGTCAACAAACAAAACCACCCCATGGTCCCTATTTATGATGAATACGAATTGGACCTGGGGGAGACCGAACCAGAGGAGCATAATATTTCATGTCCAGAGCCAGTCAACGAGCAGCCACCACCCGAGAGCAGCGAGCCTATGTAAATTTTCCACCATCAACCTGTGCTTATCAGAGATATTCAGCCACAGGTGAACAACTGTGTAGCAGAGGAGGGTGTCTGTCGCCCATTTTCTGGAATTTTCCACTCACTCTATGACCTTGTCTGCAAGTACATGGAGTGGCATTTCCCCTATGCCTTGGAGCCACCCTATTTCATCTCAACTCCAGCATGTAGGGAGGAGTTGAAGAGTGTAACCGCTCTGTTGCCACGATTACACCATCCGCTAATGATCATCGACAAAAGGAAGGGGATTCTATCCAGGAAGCTGCTTGAATGGCTATGGTGGAAGTTTTCTTTCACCTAGCCCATGTAAAGTGTTTTATTAGCTTAGGACTGTACATAAATAATCTCCTGTAAACATGAACGTTTAGTTTGTTTTGTTTTTATATTTTCGTCCTGTATTTTCAGCAGCGGGATGTTTTGAGCCTGACTCCATAGCCTAACAACAAGGCACTGAAGCTGCGGAATGAGTTCTTAGAGCATCACAGGGATGAATCTATCCCCCATGGAGCCTAATGTTAGTGACATTTCTTGTAAGGTGGGTTAGAATGCAAAGGAGTGAGTTAAAAACCCACTTACCCTAAGTACCAGACTCAAAATGCGCCTGTGGTAAGCGACAAGCAAATCTGGACGACAGGCATCCGTGCGCCCAGATCAACGGCGTACATGGAATTCCAGAGCCCCCCCACCTTTCTACCTTTAAGCGGAGGGGAGGGGGTTCGTAATCAGGGGTGCATCTCTCTGACAGCTGCGATTGGAGTGCCCGGATCAACGGTGCGTGAGGCGATTCCAGACCCCCCCGGCCTTTCTACCTTTAAGTGGAGGGGGGGGTCCAGAATCTAGGACGCATCTCTCCAATGGCTAATATCATAGCGCCCAGATCAACGACGCACAGGAAATCTGGAAATCCTCTGTTGTTCTGCGTTTAATCAACATGGGCCCCCCTTTCTTGTCGTGTTATCTTGTCATCTTTTCCCCACCTGTCCGTGCAATGATACTCGCTCCCTTTAGCTCTCCCTCATCCTCTGACATTTATCCATCGCCCCTCTTCTAGTTTGTGTGGTCCCTTCCCCATCTCATCATCCACTCACCACCTGCCATGCATCCCGCTTCCTTCCACGTCAACCTCCCGCTAAAATTTATATCACATCTCCTGCCCCCCCTCCGCTTATTTCCTTCCGCCATGTGTCTTCCCCTGTAACCTCTCTCACACCTCATCACTTCATGCATCGCCCTCATAGTTTTGGCACCACCACTCCCGTCATGTGCCCCATCCTTCACACTGGCCTCCACGCCTATTCATCGGGCCGTTCAGCTAATCCAGGTGGCAGTGCAAAGGTCTTCCACGTCCCAAAGGTGCCGAGTTGGCTGGGCCATCCTCAATCCCAATGAAGCAGATTGTCAGAATCCATGTAGACGTAAAGTTTTAATGCAACGTCTCGATTTTGTTGCGGTTGTTGTTTTGAGTATATGTAGGCGTTTTCGCCATTTTTGTATCTATCGATGGTTGAGCAAAGCTCCCGACTGTAAAGTTTTGATGAAGCGTTGGTCGCTCTGGTTTATGTAAAAGCATTTGAGATTTCTTACTTTATGGATGTCAGCCTCTTTTCCATCTCTTGTATACTGTGTTAGAACAACTCGGAATTGGAGGATCCAGTCGAGTTGTAGATGTTATAGGATGATGTAGGTTGGATCACTGTAACAGTTACGTTGTTTCTAATTGGTTCCTGTTATCTTCGTAGCGCTGAACGACTTGGAATTGGAGGATCTAGTCGAGTCTCTCTTCAGTTCCTTGAAGCTCCGGGCCAAGAGGATCTTGGCTTCTGAGTTTTTCATCCTCAAGATTCCGAAGGCCTGTCGCCCGAGGTAGTCTTGCTCGCCCTTCTCACAAGTCTTCCCTCTACCACCCTTTAATCCATTTACTGACAGAAGTTGGATCAAGACCTCCTTTGCTGTATACATACCAGGCCCAGTCTCCTAAGTCAAATTTTTACCTTCTTGAGTCTTTACCCATTTGATCACCCCATTTATTAAACCGTGACATAAAAAATGATGGGCGTTGGGCTCTGCTCCTAGAAGCAATCCAAGAGTGACTTATGACGCTAACACTCAGATGCCTCATGCCCACAAGAATGGAGCACTGTGGTGTGTGTAGAAACAAGAGGGAAATTTAGGTAGTCATCGACATGATTTGTGATCCCTGTTTTATACTTGATGTTGAGATGGAACTGGCGTAGGTATGTGGACCACTTTTGATGGCGGTCATTCTGCAAATTCCCTTGTGTCTGTATGAACTGCAAAGGCTTGTGATCAATGTGGATTATTGTATCCTTTCCCATAAGTTAATGTTTCCACTGACGATAGGATTGCACAATGGATTACATTTCTTTGTCATAGGTGGGGTATTTCCAGACAATATCTAAGAGTGTCTCACTATGGTATGCTACTGGATGACCATGCTGAGTGAGAACTGTACCGACAACATAGTTGGAGGCATCCGTCTCAATCTCAAATGGTTGTTGTAGATCAGGTAAGGAGAGTACTAGATATGAGCACAAGCAATGCTTTAGATCATTAAATGCTCATTTTTGTTCCTTCCCCATGCGAAATTTTCCTTGTCACCACCCTTGGTTACTTGGATGATGGCCCATGCAATATGGGATAATCCCAACACAGACATCCAGTAGAAGTTGGCAAGTCCCAAGAAACTTCGAATTTAGGTTAGTGTGGTCGGGGTTGGACAGTCATGAATGACTTGGATCTTATCTGGATCCACATGTACCCCATGCTCATCAACAATGTAGCCCAAGTATTGGACCTTGTTCATGCGAAAGAAGCATTTTTCCAAGTTGGAATATAACTTATGTTGCCGCAAAGTGCCCAAAACCTATTGAATATGCTGCATGTGCTCCTCCCAAGTTCTAGTGAAGATGCGGATGTCATCTAGATATACCACCAAAAAAGAGTTGGTGAAGGACCTCAATACATCATCCATCAATCTCATGAAAGTTGTTGGTCCATTTGTTAAGCCAAAGGGCATGACTAGCCATTTGAAGAGACCTTCTTTAGATTTGAAAGTTGTCTTCCATACATCAATTGGTTTGATGGGCACCTGGTGGTAGCCAGACTTTTTGTCAATCTTGCTGAAGAACTTTTCCCCCTTGAGTTGGTTAATAAGGTCATCAATTCAGGGAATTGGGTACTGGTTCTTGACTATGATTTTGTTTAGTGATCTGTAATAAATGCAGAGCTGCTAGGTCTCGTCTTTCTTTTGCACCAACACAATCGGTCTTCCACAAGGGGAGGAGATGGGTTGCATGTGTCACTTTTGAAGCAAATATTGGATCTAGCACTTGATTTCATCATTTTCCATTAGTGAACGATGATAGACTGGTCCATTAGGTAGCAAGGCACCAAGGGTTATATCATTTGGATGCTTGACTTGGCAGTGCGTCGATACCCCGGTGGGTGAGGAGAAGATGTCTCTGTACTCTTCCATGATCATGTCCACTTGATTCTACTGTAAAGAGAGGCTGTGTAGAGGTAATATATGTGGCGATGACCTTCTTCTTACCATGAGCACGGATCACAAAGACGACAAACTTCTCGGTCTGTTAAATGACCTTACTGCATTGCTTAGTAAAGATTAAAGAAATAGTGGTAGGCAATGCTACCTCTGGTATCCTGTACAATTGTCTACCCAAAGTAATAAAAACACTGTAGGGTTTAGACTCATACACAACATGTTTCTTCCACAAATATGGCTGGCCTAAAAGAACACAAACTTCAAGGGAAGCAATATCACACAATACCTCATCTTTGAAGGGCTTGATGCTGTAGGGTAGACGACACTGTTAGATGACGTGTAAATCTCATCCTTGGCAAAGTCAGCTGATGGTGTGGGGGTGCATGTGCGATGTTATCAATAGGTCCAGCTACTTGACAACCTCTGTTGAAATCAAGTTCTTCCGACTACCGCTATCGACACTGAAATGAAACGAAGTTCCCTTTACCCACATCTGTGAGTGAAAGAGGTGTTCCCATTCCGTTGGTTCTTCTGGTTTGCTTGGTTGGAATTTGATGGTAGCGACAATGACACTGGGTTCAACATTGATGATCCGATTCCCACTTTCTGGATTCGATTAAAAGTCAGAATCTTCCTCCGACTTAGAATATTTCAGCTCGGCCACCAGTGACTTCTTGGAGCGACATTCTTCAGTGTTGTGCCAAGGGATTTTATGGGATTCACACCATTTTCCCATGTCCTTCTTCGTCTTCTAATTACCCTTCTTGGGTTGTGCCTTGTACCATTTTTCCTGAGAGAGACCATCTTTTCTTTGTCCCCTGTTTTGTGTTTTGGGGCCGCCTTTTCCCTGCTTTGGCTATGAGGAGTTTGCAGATCCAAACTGTTGCCTCTTTTGCTTAAATTTCTGCTCGATCTTGACAACATATCTATAAGCCACACCTAATGATGCGATGTCCAGAAAATCCATTTTTGTTTGAAGTTATCTATGTAGAAAACCATGGTATTTGAGAACCAGATGTTGTTCAGAGTCTTTGATACCCAATTTGGTGCGCATGGTATGGAAAATATTGGTGAAATCTGGTACTGTCTGGTCCCTTTCCTGACGCAACATTGTCCATCTTTTGTACTGGTCCTCATAACTTCCAACATGGTAGTACTGTTCTTTAATGGAATCCTTGAAGGAATACCATGTGGTGGTGACTGAAAATATTGCAGATTCATCTATGGCCCTTTTTTCAGAGTAAGTATCCCACCAATCCTTAACATGGGAGATGGCCTTGAGAAGTGCAAAAGTAATCTTTTCCCTATCAGAAAAATTGTGGACCGAAAATACCCTTCAAGCAGATCCATCCATTTATCTACAACATCCATATCTATCAGTCCTTCAAGTAATGGAATATCAAAATTTAATTCTACCTTGAAGGGGGTTTCATGGTCGCTTGATGAAGATGCGTCTCTTATGGGCAGCTGTTGAAGGATCTGTGCAAATTTGTCCATCATTTCCCTCCTTTGTCGCACAAGGGATTCCTCGAGAAACATTTTAAAGGGATCTCCTGATCCATCATGTTTCTTCTCGTCCCCCATTTTTTGTTGTCGGGCTTGGAGTGGCCGATCTTGCAAAGGCTCGACTAGTTCAAGTCCCAACTTCTTGTACCCATATCTTGTCGGTGACATGCACAGAGAAAAATAAATGAGGAGCAGACCGCTCTGATACCACTGATACAGATTTATGAGAAAAATGAAAGGAATAGTAGACTGAATAAAATAACATAGAGATATGGAGAACAACAACAGATATCCAGTGAACAATAACTTCTATTGAATAAATAAAATAGGTTGAAACTATAAGACTGCAGAATTGAAAACAACTTGCTTGAATGGTGGTAGCTATATTTGAGAAAAGATGTGGCTTGCTACGTGCATCCATTTGAGTAGAATGATTACAATGAGGCTCCATAGGAATTTTAAACATTACTCATGAATTCCAAAACCCTAGACATCCAAAAACCTAACCCTGGGAGATGAAACACCAAAATTTATGTGGGCCCCGATGGGTAAGTTGGTACCTCAACTTCCCGGGGTTGTAACTTTTGCATATGACCTCCGTTTTAGGCGCGCGATATCTCGTTGGAAAGGTATTTTCAAGAACTACACAGTATGCCATCAAAATTTGACTATGTTTATAGTTTGATAGTGGCATATCCAAAAAACACTATTTAGGGCCCCAAAACGGCCCTGGAAGTACATAAAGATGTGCTAATATGAAAACTTAAAAAATAATCTAGTTGGATTAGGTGGGCGGCCACCAATCTCCAATTGGAAACTGTGTAGAGATTTAGAAAACCCTAGAAGTGTAGAACCCACAATTACAAAGGATTAGAGAAGAACGTGCTGAACTAAAAACTATCAAGAGGAGCTAGTTGGAATAGGTGGGTGGCCACCAATATCCACCTGGATTAGATATGTCTACTTCTATGCTAGTATACATGGAGGGAGTTGCTACTAGGTAGGAATAACTGCCTCCTCTCTTTATGGTACACTTCTCACACCTCCATATAGTCTCTACCCATGTGTAGGCTAAGTTGGCATTTGAAATGAACAATGTCCATTTATTGTAGAAATATCCAAGATAGGAAGGAAAATAGATAGATATCCATGTAGGACAAGTAAATAGTTGAATAATAATATTAACGAATGATATGATATGATTAAAAATCCACATGAAAATGTACTTATAGCATTGATTGGTCATGATGGTTGATATGTCACGTCCTTTAGTTTGGATATGTCATTTCATTTATTGCATTAGTTATTATACATACATACATACATACATACATACATACATACATACATATGTGTTTATTACATTGCCTATCCCTTTAAAGACAGTCCGTCCTCAAAGAATAAAAGGTTATGCCTTCATTTTTGTTGGTAATACCTTTACATGATTCTTCATTCTTGAGTTGATTATGGTCAAGGACATGATATGATATGATCTTCTAAGCTTTAATAAGAATTCTCAAATTCTAACAGGGTATAACCACACTAATTCAATTTTTTGTGGGATAATGTGTTTAGAGGGTTTTGTGAAGAACCTACTGTATTGTGATTCCCAAGATGAATTTTACTTTGAAACTATTGATATTGTTTGGGATATATGTCAATTGTTTTTGTTCAAATTGATGATGATTTATTGATTGGTTAAGGTATTGGATCTTGTGATTAGGATGTTGACAAGACATCCTTGTGACATGAACTTTACTTACCATATTTATAGTGCTTTCTTGTTTCACTTTTGGAAGTAAGTCTTCTTTGGACACTAGTGTTGCTTTGTTAATCCTTCAAATTTAATTGTTAGAGATACTTGGAATTTTCATTTTTTTGTGCGACATCTGAAAATATCCTTACTTCAACTAGCTTTGCATCTTGTTGAGTTGTGATATTGACCAGATTAATATTGGTTCCTTTCTTCACAACTTGGATTTTAACTTATGAAGACTTCTCTAGTTCCATAAGTATAGTCATTATTTTTTATTAATAAATGCTTCTTTCTTGATAAATTACTTCTCTAACTTATTCTTTAGTAACTTCTTATCATTTTTTAGCTTCTTAATTTATGTGAATGAACTTTAATTAAAAAACATGAAAGTTCTTCCCCATAATAACACCCTAAATTTCCTTCACCAATACCAATTCCATCTAATGTATTCACTTAATATCTTAAAGTGAGATATTGTTTTTTTGTTTGTTAATTGGTCCGGACCTTCTTGGCATCGGGATTAACCTTTGGCTTGAGAAACCGCGACTCAGGGGCATCTAAGCCGTCAAAATCACCCGGGGATCACACCTGGCTTGAGCCACACCAACCCTTAACATGGTTGGATTTTTTGTCCCCGCAGGTTTTGAACCAGTGACTTTTCAACATAGAGTGGCTTAACAACACACTTCGTCACCGACTGTCCTACACCTCAGGGACTTAAAATTGGAAGGACATGGGGGTGGGATTTGATCCACTTATGTGTGCACGGGTCACGATACCATTTAATATACCATTTAATATGGTATCTCTGGGTGCAACCACACGTTCGACCACTACCTCAAGGTGTCCCCATGGCTCTAGGTAAAGCCCCCACGAGAATTGAACCTTGCCCAATGGTGAAAAAATCCTCGCTTTCCACCATTGGATCCAACCCCTTTGGGCATCTTAAAGTGAGATATTATTCCATATGCTTTATCAAATTTTTTTCCCTTGAAGTATATAATCTCAATTATTACTATATAATAACTTCTTAAAAAACCTTATCTAATCCTCCAAATGTAACAACTACTCCTTAAAATGGCAGCGCTGGTTTTATTAACTAATAGTAGTCCTCCATGCACTGTTTTTATTGGACACTTCCATATACTATTGCCAACGTGTTGATACAGTATCTGATTTTTTTTAAATATTACGATTTTTTTAAATATTGATTTTTGGTTATCACAACACAAAACACCCCATACATTTGTTTAGTGGCAACTAGTAATAGATTCCAAAAATTATATAATAATAATAATATATTTTTAAGGTCACGGTCAAGCCAACAGACCAAATTGGTGTATGAGACCCCCTTGTTTGTGGGACAAGGGACCCCCCTCCGCTCAACGATTTGATTGGTAAAGTCTATGAAGGTATACATACCCTAACCCACTCTGGATTTGAACCTATGACCTCTTAAGAGGAAACACATGTTCTTAACCATTAGACCCACTATATATTCTAAATAGTCAAAGCAATCCATAATCATATGTTTACATTATAGCATCTAAATTGAGATATTAGTCTCTTTACCACAACTTGGGTATACATATTTTTATTTCACTATAGGAGTCCATATATCTATGATTTCTACTTAGCAAGTTGTCATACTTAGAAAATGATCAATAACATCACAATGAATAACAATTATTCCACAAATGTTTTATATAATAGCGATAATGTAAAAATCATAAATGTATGTAGACAATTATGACATTCAATAACATACAAGTAGATATCAATTTGTCAATGGGTCATATATAATCAAGACATCATATAATAGCATGTAATCAGAGAGTTTTAGAGCATAAATAACATAAAAGTGCATCCATCAAACAATATCGATCGTCCATACATATGGAATGCCATAAAAAATAAGCTAATAATAAGTCTAGTAAAAAACTATGCATTACACCAATGGTGTGTAATGATTTGAAAAAACAAGAAGTCAAAGGTGATTAAAGCATGATATCATTAGAAATGCAAAAATAGATAGCATAACCAAATTACATAACCATAATGATGTGCAATAATAAAATATGAGTCAACACAAAATAATTTAAAGATTTACCACTCAAACCATTAATGTTGTCAAACAAAGAACTCAATATATCACCATATTCTCCAATGAAATGACTTATATCTTCGGTGTAGTCTAGTTGATGGGATTCCCTTTGTTTTTAGTAGGTGACCAAAGTTCCATAGGTCAAATTAAATAGTCTAAGAAATATAGGTTTACGCCATTAGGATTTTTTAAAAGTAGGTATATTCTTCAATAATGAATTCACAAAGCTTTGTAATTCTATTATCATTGACTAGAAACGAGGCTAGCAGTTAAGTGATCTTTTGGGGTAGGTTTTTAGGTTAGATGGGTATTGGTAGGTTAGGTGGGATAACTTTTGGTGGCTTGTATAATAGGTTAGTGGGATAGGTAGGTTAGATATCATATGTAGGTTAGACTAGTAGTTTAGGTTTGGTTTAGATTATAGGTTAGGTGGCTTAGTAGGTTAGTAGGGTAAGTCAGTTAGGTTAGTGAGTTATGTAATTTATGTTGATCAATGGGGTAGGTTAGGTAGTTTAGTAGGTTTAGTGGATTATATAAGTTAGTATTTTATGTAGGTTAGTGGGGTGGGTTAGTTTTGGTTGTGGAGCCTGATTATGTTCGTAATTTAGAGGTCTTTTTTAGCCACGTTTGGATCCTAGTTCTTGATGGGTGGTGTGGGGGGGGCTTCCTCCCCACTAGTGTCACTAGGGGGTCCAAGGGGGGTGGTGACAATTGATTGGATCCCCATGGTGGGGGTTGAGGGGTAGCACCCTCGAAAAGGTTTGTTTTGAAAACATTCCTTGTAAAATATTGTAATTTCATGGTCAATATGAACTATTCATCATTAGGTCACAAATTTGACAGTAGAAGTTATGCTGGCGCATTTTTTCCCTATAAGGAAATCCTTTTTTATGAGGGAATTATATTTTGGCTTTGTATGGTGAGAGATAACATTGCAAATGTTGGCACAGGGGAAGACCCAGGGTTCAGTTCTAATAGTGCACCAACAAGCCCTAAATACTGGCCCTTTCGGCAACACCTGCGACACAGATGCAATCTCACCCGAAGTAGCAATAGGGGGTTGCAGGACACAGGTGTCTATAACCAGAGGAAATGCAAGTGGAATCAAGACAATCACACACGGAGATCAAATTATTCTTTCCAAACATAAACCTGCTTCACACAGTTATATATCATATCTAACATACTAATGCATCATTAGAGTAACAGAGTAAGAACACAACATCAACCACACACAAAAATAGGATATACGTGGTTCACCCTCTTCCTAGGGCTACGTCCACATAACTGTGCTTTATAATATATTAGGTTAAATCTTATAGTTCTATCTACGCTCTTAGCTTGCAGATCTCTCTCCTTCTCTCTTTACTCTATCTCCCCTTCCCTGCGCACCCAGCTGTAGGGTTGATATTTGCACCCAGCTGAAGATCTTACAACACAGACTTCTCTCACCACACAATACTCCTCTCTCAGTAATAAAAACAATCACTCATCATCACATATCCCCACCCATATCAGGTCCTCTTGACTTTTATTTATACATTACAATATCTCACCGACAGCCTTAGGCCAAAGCCTAGGTATCTAAAATCCTAGATACCCAAACCCTAGGTGTCTAAAACCCTAGGTCAACTTGACCCACGTTTTCAGGGCTTCGCCAACTTGTCTTTCCTTCCTTCCAACGAGGTTCTCCAAAGCATCTACTGGTGGATTTTTCCTCTTGCTGAGTTGTCCACGATCCATCTTCCTTACTAATCTATCTTTCTTGGTCTCCTCGTCCAAAGACTTGCTTTCTGTTACTTCACTCTGTCTTTTTTTCTCTTTTTCTCACTTCGAACCACTATCAATCACTGTGTCTTCTACGCAGTTCACATTTCATCTTTTCTTCTATAATATTCGCTTACTTCTATAACCAAGGGCCAACAGGCCCCCATCACTCAAATGTGACTCGTCCCGAGGCACTCTGATCTAAACATTCTGATTTTCTTCAACTGCAGACTGTGCAACGCAGTCTGTTCTTTTTTCTCTGTTCCTCCCCACTGTGTGTAGACTGTATTTTTTGTGTCTGGTACCCAATTTCAACTGCACCTGGTACCTAGATCCTTCTCCTTCTATTTTACCGAGAGTTGCGAGGCAGCTGGTTGTCAGAGTACAATTTCAACCAACTCCCATTCATCAATCCCGCCTTTCATTCTCCATTCAAAGTTTTCAACTGCGTAGCTCCTCCTTTTGTGATGTAGACAACCTCATACGACCCCATCCAATGTGTTCTGAACTTCCCCTAATGATTCATGAACTTTCTATCGTATACCAGCACCATATATCCTTGCTTAAATGCCTTTTTCTTGATATGCCTATCATGGTATGCCTTTTCGCATTCTTTCTGAACTTGTTGATGGAATCCTGCAACAAATCAGTCTTCCTCTAGTTCAAACAACTGTGCGAGCCTCTCTTGAACAATGCTAGTGTCATCCATATCTGTAAAGGCTACAATTCTTAAGCTAGGGAGTAAATACTCCATGGGTACAACTACTTCTTGGCCATAAACCAACTTAAAGGGGGTTTGCATTGTCAGCTTCGTGCAAGTGGTTCTATAGGCCCATAATACTACTGGTACTCTCAAATCCCAGTCATCCCTGTTCACACTGCAAATCTTTGTCAGCGTTGTCTCCAAGATATTGTTGAAAGCTTCAACCGTCCCATTCGCTTGTTGGTGGTAAGAAGTGCTCTTCTGGTGGTGAACTTCAAATTCCCGAGTCAAGGCTTCAATAGTCTTATTAATAAAATGTGTACCTTGATCACTCATGAGGATATTTGGGCATCCAAACCTGGTTATGATATCATCAAATATGAAACATGTAGTTGTATTTGCCTTACAGTCCTTAACTGCTCTTGCTTCAGCCCATCTGGTCAAGTACTCGGTCGCAGTGATGATGTATCTGGCTCTTGTGCACTTCCCTGGTGGGTTTATTAGGTCCCATGAAGTAAATGACCCATTTCTCAAAGGCCTGTAAGGTTATCTAGGGTGATAATGTCATGTCATATTTTATGGACATTTTCCCAACTCTTTGGCATACATCCCATGCTCTGTTGTAGTCTTTAGCATCTTCGTGTAAAGTAGGCCACCAGAGTCCAGCTCTAAGAACCTTCTGTGCTATTTCTTTTCCTGCATAGTGTCCTCCTACTATGCCTTCATGAGATTCTGCTAAAATCAATGGTATTTATGCTTCCATGATACATCTCCTCAAGATCTCATCAAGTCCCATCTTGTATAGCTGTCCAACTATAAGTGAAAAATCTACAGCGTGCACTACCAACTATTTTTTCTGGGTGATTGTGTATTCACTGGGTACCATTCTTGTTGATAGGAACTGGACTATCTCGGTGAAGTGATCATCAACCTTTATAATGGCCAACAACTGTGCATCTGATAATGTATCCTCCAAACTAGTAGGTTCCTCTCCATGTTCGAATCTCCACAAGTGGTCAGGTCCTTTGTTCATTCTCCCTGGCTTAACCACGATCTCAAAATCATATTCCTGAAATAGCAGAAGCCATATTCATATTATTCCCCCCAAAACTAGCTTGTTGACTAGGTAGTTCAGTGTGGAGTGATCAATGAACATTTTAAAGTGTCCTCCTAACAAGTAGTGACGAAAATTTTGCAGCGCATACACCATGGCTAACCCTTCTCTCCCAGTGATGCTGTAATTTATCTCAGCTGTTGATAGCTTCCTGCTAGCAAAGGCTAACGGGTGGTCAATGTATCCTATTCCTGGTTGTGCTAACACAACTCCTAGTGCAATAGAGGATGCATTGACATGCACGTGAAATTCGTTGCTCCAATCTGGGAAAACCAGAATAGGCCCAGTAACCATTTTCTGTTTCAGTGTTTCGAAGCTCTGCTGGAATTCTTCTGTCCAGTGAAACTGACAATATTTATTCAAAAGCTTCTCCATAGGTGTTGTAATCTGTGCATAGCCCTTAATGAACTTCCTGTAGTATCCAACGTGTCGCAGCGCAGTGCACAACTGTTTGATTGAAGTAGGAGGGGGTAAATCAACTATAATGGAAATCTTAGATGGATCTACCAACAATCCCTTCTTACACACAATATGGCCTAGCAACATTCTAAAGGGTGAAAAGAATATGCACTTATTCAGGTTCAGGGCAATCTGACATTGCTTGCACTTATCCAACATTAGTCTTAACCATTCAATATGATTTTGCAATAGGCTAAAGAGAGTCCAATCATCAAAATATGATTCCAGAAATTTATGTAAAAACTTCTTGAATGCTTCGACCACCGCCCTAGAAAAGATGGCTGGTGCATTCTTCAATCCAAAAGGCATCACTATGAATTGGTAGGATCCCCATTCTGTTGCAAATGTGGTCTTATAGCGATCTTCCTTAGCAATCCTGACCTGATGATATCCTGAGAATCCATCAGTGAAGGAGTAGACGTCCTGGCCTCCTACGTCATCTAACACTTCATCAATAAATGGTGTATGGAATGGTTCATGTAAACATGCATCATTTAGTACTAAGATCTACACATATCCTGATCTCTCCAGTCTTCTTTTCCTACACCACCATAGGGTTGATCCATTCTGACTCTTCGACAGGTTCTATGATCACTGCTTCCAGCATTCTGTCTAGTTCAATCTTCACTTTCTCCTTATATTTAGGGTTCAATCTGTAAGGTCTTTGTTTACTAGCCTTGCATCTGGTTTCAAGGGGATCTTCATCTCTTCCATGGGCCCTTTAATGCCCTTCATATTAGTGAACTTGGTTGGAAACAAGTCCTGATATTCATGCAGTAACTCTATGATCTTATCGATAGTAGAATCATCCCAATAATCTCCAATATTAGCAAGCTTAGGTGCTTTCTCTGTTCCAATATTAAATTTCTTGATTTTGATTGGCTGTTCAATAAAAGGTAGTTTGACTCCCGGTCCTTCTATGTTTCTCTATCCTTCCGTTTTTGTGATTTTCACCTTCCTAGGATCATCGTCTTCGTCGAGATTGATATTGTAACATCCTTGCAATTTTTGAAGAGGTGCAGTCCATTCATCTTCTTCTTGCTCCATAGGGAGGCTAGGGGATTCCTCAAATACTTTTTGTCATACAACTTGTAACACTTGATCTACCAAAGGGTGCTGACTTTCAAATAAAAATATAGCTACAAAATTCTGTGCCATACCTTGCTAATCTATAGTGGTGAGGCGCAGTTCCACTTCAAGGTACCAGTTGATAGACATTGTATCTAGAGTATTGATGAATTTATGCACCCACTGTTCTTGAGGAATGCATCTCCAGGCCTCCTCACAGTCTCGCATGTGGTTTTTCAGACAACTTTGACCTGTGTACCTAACTTCGCATCCTTCGACTTGTTCTGAAAATAGCGCTGTCATCAAAGTGTGACATTGTATCTAGTTCACGATGTTCCTTTTATGTGTTCCCCACCATCTTGCTGGGGTAGCTTTCAAAGCCTCATCTAGTGCCAATAGTCTTTGTTGTACTCATACAATTTCTTCAAATTCTAGTAATAAAGTTTCTAAGTGATTCAAACCATCAAATGTGGGTAAATTACTTACTGTTGTGCCAATCCAACGAAATTCTATGGTCAATCTAGCACATTGCCGCAAAAAAACTTCATACATCTTGTTCTTCCATTTCTCTAGTGCTTCTTCTGAGTCATATGATCATGCGTTGTCACTTCGCCAACTTAAATTCCCATATGCTGTAGGATTAATGTAATCCTATTGTCTTGTAGTCAATTTGTATATATTCTCTAGCTCATATGCGCAGTCCTCTTCTTTGATGGGCTCTGTGTATCTGGGACCTTCATCAGGATTCAAAGGTGCAATGACCCTAATTCCATCACCTTCAAAAGTCATTCTTCTTTTCTTCAAATCAACAACAGTAGAATTGTTGAAATCCCAATCAATTCCTAACAACGCAGGATAAGGACAACTATCATAGACTATCTCAATCACCTCGAAGTCTAAAATTGTTCTGACCCCATCGATGTCCACAAGGACATGTTCCAGTCTTCCAAAGGGGATCACAACCTATTGATTGGAAATCCTAAGCCTGATGGGGGAATAGATAAACTTGGGTTTTCCCATTAGTGCCCAGGTATTCTTTGTCATAACATTGACCTCCAATCCTAAGTTGAGGACCATGTAATCTATATCATAATCTCCTATCTAAGCATTCAGATGTAGCTCCTTATTTGTCCTTCTCTTTTTGGATAGTTGATGTACTTCTTTATTTAGTAGAGGATCTACCTTCTCTAGCTCATACTGTCTGATCAAGTTTTGTAGCTCTTGCACAATGCTCTCATCCTTTATCAAATTGACGCAAGTACATAAGAATTCCATGAGTTTGCTTACCTCTTTTCCTTCTCTAGGCGAAGCAGACTGATCAAAGGCCAGGGGCATTCTACATTCTCTCACTTCTGGTTGTGCCTTTGATGAAGAAGCCCGATCTCTTCTAAACTCTTTTCTTGCCTCTTCAAATGTATGCTTCTCTCTCTTTGGATCAAACTCTTGTGTCTTCTCCTCATCTTTTTTGACTCCTGATTGTTCTGTAGTCATCCCTGGAGTCACCCTGTCTTCTCCTGTAGCAACACCTCCTCTAGTGATACACCAACTCTGGGATATGCTCTGCGAGGTTCTGCTATGATTAGCTGTACTTGTTGGTTTCCTCCTCGTCTTTCCTAAAGTTTGGCTAACAACGTAGGACAATATTCTATGACATGTTCAAATGAGTTGCAGTAACTGCAAGTGGTACAAGGGTTTTGTCAGTCCCTTGCCAAATGACCTGGCTATGCGTAGTTATAACAAATGATATGACCTCTATCTTGACCCATACCTTCTCCTCGTCCTCTTCCTCTGAATCCACCACGAGGGTTGAATTTTCCTCTTCCAGGGGAATTATACTGCGTAGTGTTCCCTTCTTGCTGTACTTCATCTTGAATTTTGTATATATCCATTGACCTTTCATGCATGAGTTCATAGGCCCTATAATCCATATCATCATGCCCTACTGACTTACAAAGCGTGCAATACAAATTTGTGGGTGTCTGAACATATTTTTTCATGTAATAACATTCACCAGGGCGATGTCTATTTCTACATACCTCGCACCAAGGTAGGGTAACTTGCTTCAAAGGGCTCAGAGATCTAGATGCCAAGTACTCATGAAATAGGGGACAAAGCTCCTTGTCATGGCCTTCTGATTTTCATCTAATGCACCAAATATCTTCTCTTTTATCTTTTCCCTTATCCTTCTTCATATCTTCGACCTACAGAGACAAGCTAGTTAATTGACTCAAGATTTGGTTCATACCGAAGCTGGATTCTCCCATAGGGTCTGATTATAACTTCATGGAAATCTCTAGTGCCTCAGCCTGCCAAGTGATATTCTGTTGCATCAGAGGGACTCTGATGTGTGGTAAAAGGGAAACAATGAACCATTCCTTGTTCTGCTCGTTCGGGATCCAAAAAGTTAGCCGACCCGTTAAGGTTTTAAACCTCTGATCAAATTCCCAAACAGGTTCATCTATTCTCTGCTTGATTTATTTCAGATCTGTGATGCACTGTGACTCCGACTTGGGTTTCTTGAATTCTTCAACCAACACATTCTTGATCTCATTCAACAGTTTAGGATGTGCAATTCCTTGGACATTTTTCATGTACCATCTCAGTGCACGATCTCTCAAGGTAGTACTAAACTGAGCTTGTTTAACAGATTCCTCGGTGACATTCTTAATACTCCATACAACTTCACATAGAAACCAGTGTTGATCAGGATCTTCAGATCCATCTCCTCTAAAGGTGGGTAACCTCATCTCAGTTTCCATAGATCTTCCTAGGTTTCCTCACCGAGTGTGAGCTGAACCACTTGTACCAGTGCTATGAGTGTTCTGATAACTTAGGTTACTCTGGTTACTTAATGTTGTTGAAACAACAGGGTGTGTAATAACACTTACTTCAATAGTTTGTGCAGTCCTTGAAGTTTCTGACTCTTCCCGGTGAAGTTCTTCAGTCTTCTCTTCTTCTGCCCTAGCGGACCCTGAATGTTCCTCGTTCAACAACTCTTATTCTTCTCCACTGTAGAACCCTTCTTCTTGTGTTTGTTTGCGACTCTGCTCGAACAAGTTCACCAGAGGAACTTCTTTGAAGGTCCTCCCATTGCACATGTGTCTGATCTTTGTCACTGTCACTGTCTGAATTCTTGAAAACTAGCTTTTTTCAGTCTGACCCACTACTATATCTTCAAGAAGTGTACAGATTTTCCTCTAGGTCCTTTAAATAAATATCTCTCTGCTTGGCTATATGATTCTACCCTATTAATAGAAAACTCTGTGATATACCCTTCAATGGTACTATCAAACCAGTGATCTACTGCTCTTGACACATTGTTATAAACTCTTTTGAACTTCTTGATCAACGCCGATGTCCAAACCACATGCGGTCTAGATCTGATCTCAAACTAGGTGTCTGCTAATCTAGCCAGCCACTCGTATAGCTCGTTATGAATTCCTCCAAATAAAATCTCATGTATATTGGTAAAGATATACCTTCCCAACCAGTCTTCTGCACTAATATTAGGGTTCTTATTTTGAGCTTCTGCAAAATCCTTTTCTTGTTCTTCTATCCACTTCTGAATCTCTATCTTCGATGGAAACCACCTTGACATTCCCTTAAGAAGATCCCGGTCCTGACAAGAGAACCATTTGTTGGCACAGGGGCAGACCCAAGGTTTAGTTCTAATAACACACCAACAAGCCTTAACTACTGGCCCTTTCGACAACACCTACAATGCAGATGCAGTCTCACCCGAAGTAGCAATAGGGGGTTGCAGGACACAGGTGTCTACAACCAGAGGAAATGCAAGTGGAATCAAGGAAATCACACACGGAGATCCGATTATTATTTCCAAACATAAACTTGCTTTGCACATTTATATATTAGATCTAACATACTAATGCATCATCAGGGTAATAGAGTAAGAACATAACATAAACCACACACAACAACAAGATATACGTGGTTCACCCTCTCTCTAAGGCTACGTCCACAAAATTGTGCTTTATAATATATTAGGTGAAATATTACAGTTCTATCTGCACTCTTAGATTGCAGATATCTCTCCTCTCTTTACTCTATCTCTCCTTCCCTGTGCACCCAACTGCAGGGTTGATATTTGCACCCAACTGAAGATCATACAACACAGAATTCTCTCACCACACAATACTCCTCTCTCAGTAATAACAACAATCAATCATCATCACATATCCCCATCCATATCATGCCCTCTTAACCTTTATTTATACATTACAATAGCTCACCAACAGCCTTAGGCCGAAGCCTAGGTGTCTAAAACCCTAGATACCAAAACCCTATGTGTCTAAAACCCTAGGTCAACTTGACCCACGTTTTCAGGGCTTCACCAGCTAGTCTTTCCTTTATTCCCTCGAGGTTCTCCAAACAATCTACCGATATATTTTTCCTCTTGCTGAGTTTTCCACCATCCATCTTCCTTGATGATCTATCTTTCTTGGTCTCCTCATCCAACGACTTGCTTTCTCTTACTTCACTCTGTCTTTTCTACTCTTTTGCTCACTTCGACCCAGTATTAGTCACTGTGTCTTCCACGCAGTTTGCATTTCGTCTTTTCTTCTGTAATGTTCAATTACTTCCATAATCAAGGGAAAACATGCTCCCAACACTCACCTATGAATCATCTCGAGGAACTCTGATCTGAACCTTCTGATTTTCTTCAACTACAGATTGCGCAACACAGTCTGTGCTTTCTGCTCTGTTCCTCCCCACTGTGTGCAAACTATATTTTCTGTGTCTAGTACCCATTTTCAACTGCACCTGGTACCTAGACCCTTCTCCTTCTATTTTACCAAGAGTTGCAAGGTAGCTGGTTGTCATAGTACAATTTCAATCGGCTCCCATTCACCAATCCTGCCTTCCATTCTCCATTCAAAGTTTTCAACTGCGCAACTCCTCCTTCCGTGACGTAGACAACCTCATACGACCCCATACAATGTGTTCTGAAATTCCCCGAATGCTTCATGAACTTTCTATCATGTACTGGTACCAGATCGCCTTGCTTAAATGCTTTTTTCTTGATATGCCTATAATGGTAGGCCTTTTCTTGTTCCTTATGAAATTGTTGATGGAATCCTGTAATAAATCAGTCTTCCTCTAGTTCGACCAACTGCGCAAGCCTCTCTTGAATAATTCCAGTCTCATCCATATCTGTAAAGGCTGCAATTCTTAAGCTGGGGACTAAATATTCCATGGGTACAACTGCTTCTAGGCCATAAACCAACTTAAAGGGTTTTTTCATTGTCAGCTTCATGCAAGTGGTTCTATAGGCCCATAATACTGCTGATACTCTCAAATCCCAGTCATCCCTGTTCACATTGTAAATATTTGTCAGTGTTGTCTCCAAGATCTTGTTGAAAACTTCGACCGTCCCGTTCGCTTGTGGGTGGTAAGGAGTGATCTTCTGGTGGTGAAATTCAAATTCCTGAGTCAAGGCTTCAATAGTATTATTAATAAAATGTGTACCTTGATCACTCATGAGGATATTTGGGCATCCAAACCTAGTTATGATATCATCAAATATGAAACGCGCAACTGTATTTGCACTATAGTCCTTAACTGCTCTTGCTTTGTCCCATATGGTCAAGTACTCGGTCACAGTGATGATGTATCTAGCTCATGTGCGCTTTCCTGGTGGGTTTATAGGTCCCACGAAGTCAATGGCCCATTTCACAAAGGCCTGTAAGGTTAGCTAGGGTGCTAATGGCATGTCATCTCTTCTAGATGTTTTCCCAACTCTTTGGCATACATTGCAGGCTCTGTAGTAGTCCTTAGCATCTCTGTATAAAGTAGGCCACCAGAGGCCAGCTCTAAGAACCTTCTGCACTATTGCGTTTCCTGTGTAGTGTCCTCCTGCGATGCCTTCACGAGCTTCTGCTAAAATCAATGGTCTTTCTGCTTCCATGACACATCTCCTCAGGATCTCATCAGGTCCCATCTTGTAGAGCTGTCCAACTATAAGTGAAAAATATGCAGCGCGCACTACCAGTTGTTTCTTCTAGGTGATTGTGTATTCACTGGGTGCCATGACTGTTGATAGGAACTATACTATCTTAGAGAAGTGATCATCAACCTTTCTAATGGATAGCAATTGTGCATTCGGTAGTGTATCCTCCAAACTATTAGGTTCCTCTCCATGTTACAATCTTGACAAGTGGTCAGGTCTTTTGTTCATTCTCCCTGGCTTAACCACGATCTCAAAATCATATTCCTGAAATAACATAATCCATATGCATATTCTTCCCCCCAACATTGGCTTGTTGACTAGGTATTTCAACACATAGTGATCAATGAAAATTTTAAAGTGTCCTCCTAACAAGTAGTGACGAAACGTCTGGAGTGAATACACCATGGCTAACCCTTCTCTCCCAGTGGTGGTCTAATTTATCTCAACTTTTGATAGCTTTCTTCTAGCAAAGGTTGTGAGAGAGTGAATATGAGGTTGGAGTGGATGTATTGTATGGGTTATCCCTTCATTTTGCTGGATAGAATAAAGGAAGGACTAGTTGTTTCTTCATGAATGTAGCCCATATCGGGTGAACCACATATATCAGTGTCTCTCTTGTATTGTGTTCATCTGTGTTTTATTTAAGCATTCATTTTTATTTGTTTTATTTTTATTGCTCCATGATCCTATTCCTAACAACTAGTATCAGAGCTGAAGGTGGTTGATAAACTCGTAGGAAAGAAAAGAAGATGCAATGGTGGGAGAAGACAAGTTTAGGGTTGAGAAGTTTAATGACCAAAACTACGAGCTATAGAAGATGCAAATGAAAGACTATTTATATTAGAATAATATTTTCTTCCCATTGGATGGAATATAAAAGAAGTCAATGACTACAAAAGATGAAGAATGGGAAGCTCTTGACAGAAATGAACTACAATACGACTGTTCTCAACAACGTCGATGGATTTCAACATTTCAAAAGAAAACACAACAAAAGATCTGAAGAAGGCATTGTCTAAACTGTATGAAAAACCATCAACCTCCAACAAGGTATTTCTTATGAAGTGTTTATTTAATATGAAGATGTCAGAAGGCGGGTCTATTGATGATCATTTACATGAGTTTAACATGATCACTAATTAGTTAAGTTCTGTATGAGTAAACTTTGATGATGAGGTTATGGATCTTTTGATTTTGTGCTAATTGCTAGAAAGATAGAATGGATTGGTCGTGGATGTGAGTAAAATTTTCTCCGGTTTAAGAGATTTAAAGTTTGATGTTGTTGTTGGTGTTATCCTTAGCAAGAAAATGATATGGAAAAAATAGGTGAGACATCAGGTAATGATTTGAACATGGAGAACATGGGAATACAAAGGGAGAGAGGAAAGGGCCCAGGGAATTGTGGGAAGTCTTAGAAGGGTAGATCCAAAGCCAAAGGAAAGCTAGAGTGCTGGAATTATGAGAAGAAAAGACACATGAAGAAACACTGTTTGTCTCAAAAAGGAAAATAAGGATATGGACAATAAGAGAATAATTAGGAATAAAATGTAGTAGGAGATATATTGCAAGATGATTCAATCCTTTCATTAGATACATTTATTGATTTTTGGGTGGTAGACTTAGGGGCTTCATTTCATGCCACATGCCATAGGAAATATTTTAAAGACTATGTTCAAGGTGATTTTGGACAGGTTTTTTTGGGTGATGATAAACCATGTAAAATTGTTGGAAATGCTAAGATACATATACAATTACAAAATGGAAACCAATGGTTGTTGAAAGAAGTGAGCCATGTTAGTGATTTGAGAAAAATATAATTTCAACAAGGATGTTGGGAAGTGAAGGTTGTACAGTTACATTTACAGACAATTCGTGGAAGGTCACTAAAGGATCACGGATAATAGCAAAATGAGAGAAGGTAGGTACATTGTATTTATGTACTGATAATATTGACTCTTCTATTTCTTTAGTTACTACATGAGCAAATACAACATTGTCGCATCATAGGCTTGGGCACCTGAGTGAGAAGGGGATGCATATTCTCCACTCAAGGAATTTGTTTCCAAATTTGAAGCAGGTTGATTTGGATTTCTATGAGCATTGTGTTTATAGAAAATAGAAGAGAGTCATATTTCTCAAAGTTGGGAAGAAAAATACAAGTGAAAATTTAGATCTTATGCAATAAATATATGGGGACTGACTCATGTATCACCTCTTGGTGGCTCTTATTATTATGTTACTTTTATTGATGATGCAACTAGGAAAACTAGGGTTTATTGCATTAAAAAAATATGATATCTTTGATACTTTTAAGAAATGGAAATCTTTGGTTGAGAATGAGACATGAAATAAGTTGAAGTGTCTTAGATCAGATAATGGAGGAAAATACTACAACAAGGAGTTTTATAGTTACTATTCATACCATGGGATTCATAGAGAGAAGACGGTTCTAGGAACACCACAAGAAAATGGTGTGTCACAAAGGATGAATAGGACAATCATGGAGCATGCAAGGAGTATGAGATTGCATGTAGGATTGCCCTTATATTTTTGGGAAGATGCAATGGATATTGTTGTTTACTAAATAAATAAAGGGCCTTCAATTTCCTTGGATGGTGGCATTCCAAAGGAGGCATGGACAGGTAAAAAGGTAAACCAATCATATTTTAAGACTTTTGGTTGTGAAGCAAATGTCCATATTGATAGAGAAAATAGAACAAAGCTCAAGGAAAAATCCAAGAAGTGTACTTTTATTGGATATGGAGTTAATGATTTTGGTTATCAATGAAATAGAGATTATGGGATTATGAAAATCACAAAATCATTAGGAATAGAGATGTGGTATTCAATGAGAAGGTCATGTACAAAGATTAGTGGACATGAAAGAAATAGGAAAAGACAAACACAAAATACATAGTCCTTGATGAAATCATAGAAAATGAAATTCCAAAGGTTGTAGAAATTCAAAATGTTCAACAACAATGAAAACATGTACCTCACATTCCTGCAAATGTTGTTAGAATATCTACCAGGTTAAGAAGACCCCTTATTGTTGATCAATTTTGGTGAACCAGAAAGATATGAAGAAACAATGTAGGTAGAAACCATAAAGAAGAGAGATCAAGGCATGAAAGAGGAGATGGAATCCTTGGTACATAACTAGACTTGGGACTTGGTTAAGTTGTTTGCAAGTAAAAGAGAATTGCAGAATAAATGGGTTTGTAGGTTGATGGAAGAATATGGAGGAAAAAAGAGGAATAAGGCTAGACTCGTTGTAAAGGGGCTTACACATAATAAACATATATATTTTGAAGAAATATTTTCTCCTATTTTTAAAATGACTTCAGTTAGAACTATTTTAATTCTAGTGGTAGTAGAATACTTGCATCTTGAATAGTTATATGTAAATACATTTTTTCTCCATGGGGATTTGAAGGAATACATTTTTATGCAGTATCCATAGGGGTATGAGGTCAAAGGGAAGGATAAATTATTATGTAGGTTGAAGAATAGATTTTATGGCCTAAAGCAAGCTCCACGTTAGTGGTATTTGAAATTTGAAAGGTTTATGAAAGAACATGGTTATAGTAGATATCATTCTAACCACTGCAATTATTTTAAGAGACTAGATAGTGGTAGCTATATTATCTTGTTATTATATGTAGATGGCATGCTTGTTGCAGGGTTTAACATGTAGGATATAAATGTGCTCAAATTGAATAAGAAGATGTGTCCCAAGACATAGGAGCAGATAGACTACATGTCCAAGGTTCTTTACTCATCGATAGTTGACATATTGATGTATGTGATGGTGTGAACAAGGCCAAATATTGCAGATGTAATGGGAGTTGTAAGCATATATATGAATAATCCATGTAAAGAGAATTGCAAGGTAGTAAAGTGGATTCTCATGTATTTGAGAGGTACTACTACTTAGGCATTATGTTTTGGAGGTTCAAACATTGTTCTATGTTCTATAGGGATATGTTGATTCAAATATATATATATATATATATATATATATATATATATATAATAGGAGGAGAACCACAATGTATATGTTTACTCTAGGTGGAACAACAATAAGTTGGATTTCGAAATTGTAAAAGGTTGTTTCATTTTTAACAATGGAAGTAGAGTATGTTATTTCTACAGAGGATAGTAAAGAGATGATTTGGTTACATAGGTTTATGGAGGAATTGGGAAAGAAGAAAGAGAATAGAAAGTTATACAAGGACAACCAGAGTTCCATTCATCTTGCAAATAACTCAACCTTCCATTCTAATACTAAACATATACAACTCAATTACAATTTCATACGACCAATTATGGAAGATGGACAATTGAAGCTGGAAAAAATACAAATTAGCCAGAATCCTGGAGACATGTTAATGAAGGAAGTAACTAGGGATAAACTAAGCTCTTTATCATTTTTAGCTGGTCTTCATGCATGATGGTGAAGGTGAGAATCTTGCCAAGTCCAAAGTTGGAGCATAATCCAAAAGGTCTAGTAGCAATTCCGCGATTAGTATCCAAGTGGTAGATTGTTGGTTGTGGGGCCTGGTTTTCTTCCTTATTTAGAGGTCTTTTTTTAACTGTGTTTGGATCCCAGTTTTTGATGAGGTGTGTGTAGGGGCTTTCTCCCCAACTGATCCAGGGGATCAAAATATGCTCAAAAATCAAAGTGCTCAGAATTGCTTCAAAATGGAGACATGCGTAGGCCTCGTTCTCACGATCCCAACACAACTTGAACAGGTTCAAACAAACATCGTATGAGTGAGATATCATGTTCTGTCCACTTTGCCAAATAAGAAAAATTTTGCTAACTATACAGTCCATACAATGATGACATGGCATGTACGTACTGCTGACATGGAATCTAACCGTACTGACACATGGTAGGGTGACATGGATTGATGACTGTGCAAAGGTGTTGACGTGGCATGGACGTACTGTTGATGTGGCATGTACGTACTGGACACATGGCAGGTGGCTGTATCGACATGTGGAAAAGGTGATGTGGTAGAGGATGAAGTGGCAGATAAGTGGGCAGTTGAGTTGGAATTGTCAAATGGCGACACGTGGCAGGATTGATGGACCAATAGAATGGTGCCACGTGGCACCCCTTCAAATCTTAAAAGTTGGTTTTGTGTTCACGGGGGTCGAACCCGCGACCTACGGGGACAGGTGGTACATCTTGGTAGGGGGGCTAGGCTACCAGCCCGCCCATGCATTAGTTATTACTCCTATATGTGTTAATGAATATTTAAGTTTGCAGAACTTTGGAGTTGGGCGGGGTCGGGCTGGGGCTTAGCTTGAGCCCCCAACTATATGCGTTACAATATGAATATGCTACAAGCTTTGCACGCAAGGTTTAAAACTCACATCCAACGATCATCTGACATGTGACCAACCACCTATCAGCCCCACATCCAACTATTGCAACGGGTGCCAGATTCAACGCCTAGGACCTAGACACTTGGAATCCATGCGACCAACACCTTCCGCCCTTGGGGGCGCTAGTCGTGCTAACGATGCGACATAATGCCCAATTTTTTGGGAAGGTGAGTGTGTTGGGTTTTTGGCACGAAAAACACTCGTGAGCCAGGTTCAGTCAGTCTGGGTGCGTTTTGGCGAGCAAAGACAACAAAGAATTGGAAGAAACTTCCAGTGAGTGATTCCAACTCAGTTTTTGGCCAAACTAGGTGTAGGAAGAACCCAACTAGGGGTTTTTGGATGTTCTAGAGCCATTGAAGCCATATATTTCTCATTCTAAGCATTGTAAAGAATTGATTTTGACACTTTGAGCATTAATGAAAAATATCCATTGGAAGATGGACTAGGAGATGTAGCCCAAGAGAGGGGGACCTCCTTTATCATTTTTCTGTGTTAATGAGTGTATTTTGATGGTTGTTTATGACTATTTATGCTGCTCATGATTAAGTAAAAAACTCATTAATCTTTATGTGTTTGTAACTTGATCCTATTACCCAAGCCCATAACATTTCACTTGCAATATTAAAAAGATTCAAGCCTTTACATTATCAAATCAAGTTGGTATTAGAGAATAAGTTTTTGAAGGTTTGATTGTTTTAAAGTGTTTGTTTTTTGATGCTTACAAGGTTGAATCTCACAAGAGGAGAAGGTCAACTTTTAGAGCCAAGTTCTCAACTGTCAAGAAGGAGAACTACACAATCACCTCAAGCTTCAAGGAGATATTCACCAAGTATGGCTCATGAGGAGAGTCATGAAACTCTTCCTTCAGAGGATGAAACTTTTAGAAAAGATTTCTATGATATGACATAGATGGTGAAAGTTTTATTTGAAGAAAGAAATGAAAAATTGCAAGGTGAAAGCTCAAACCCTCCAAAGGGTAATGGAGATAGTGGTGATAAAACTCTAAAGGGAAATGGAGGGAATGGTGATTCTCTACCTCCTTCACCTCCATCTTCCACCTCTTCTTCCATTTCACAACCACCTCCAAATTCTCCAAAATAACATGGTAAAACTCCTCTACAAATTTCTTTTCTTAATCTTGATATTAAGTTTGAATTGCCTATGTACAATGGAGAGGTAAATGTTGATAAATTGGATAACTAGATTCGTCAGATTAAAGTGTATTGTAGGATACAAAGGATCAAATATGATGAAAATAAGATTCAACTTGCTTCTCTAATATTGGACAATGCAACACTCATTTGGTGGGAAGCCAAAACTCAAGAGGACACGAATAAACATGGTAAAGTTTTATCCTCTTGGAATGATTTTATTGTTGCACTTAAAAGACAATTTTATCCATTAGCATACATGCAAAATGCTATTATGGATTGGAAAAAATTTAGACAAGCTAAAGGGCAAAGTGTTCAAAGCTACACTCAAGAATTTAGAAAAAGAGCTTTGATTTTGGGTATAGATTTGTCTTCTCAAGAAAATTTACTCAAATATATTGTAGGATTACATAGCTACTTGAGGCACACAATACTTATGTTTAACCCTACAAGTCTAGATGAAGTTTGTGTACATGCAACTCATTTGAAAGAAAGAGGGAGGAATGAACCTCAAGAGGGCAACAATAAACCTTTTGTTCATGGAGATAAAGGAAATAAGAAGTTTAAGGGAAATGGAAGAAAGAATGCTTCATTCTAGAAAGAGGGAGAGAAACTCACATGTAAACACTGTTCAAAAGATGGCCATGATAAAGACCACTGTTGGAAACTTCATCCTGAAAAGAGACCCAAAAATTTCAGCCATAAGAGGAAACCAAAGACCACTGCAATCGTACAACATGATTTAAGTTCTGATTCGGGTGATGAAACAAAGATTACAGCCATGGGTTTTCAAGGTAAGGATTCTATTGCAAGTACTGGTTCTTCAAGTAGTAATAGCCTCAATGAAACTCAACATGAAAACGAAATAATACAACTTTTCCACATAAGGGTGATTTCAAATCATACCAAGATAGATACTCTTTTTGATATTGGATCTCAAACAAACGTCATATCTGAAGACATTGTCAAGAAACTAAAATTGGAAACTACTCCACATCCTAAACCATACCCTCTAGGATGGATATGTGACAATGCCAAATTGCATGTGACAAGAAGGTGTAAACTTAGATTTTTCATCACTGCAAATTTTATAGATGAGGTAGAGCTTGATGTTATTCCTTTGGATATCCGTGGTATTGTGTTGGGAAGCCCATACTTATATGATAGGAGAGCCATATTTCATCGTCATGAGAACAAGTATCATTTTAAAAAAAATGGAGTTGAGTACATTGTTAGAGCACATACAAAGAAGTTGAATTTGTCACTTGTAAATGCTGGACAAATGAAGAGATTAGTCAATTCTAGTAAGAATTTTGTCCTCTTGATGATCAAACCCAAAGAAAATGTTGAAAAATAAGCTTTCGAAGGTTGTGATTCAAAATTAAAATCTAATTTATATGAGGTTGTTAACCAATATGATGAGATGTTTCAGGAACCAAATGGATTGCCTCCAAAAAGGGCTATCCA
Organism: Picea engelmannii; assembly: GCA_009831015.1. Taxonomy (NCBI): domain Eukaryota; kingdom Viridiplantae; phylum Streptophyta; class Pinopsida; order Pinales; family Pinaceae; genus Picea; species Picea engelmannii. The sequence goes on from ML780334.1 coordinate 687,945, forward strand.
ATATGAGATACAATTGCAACAAGATTGTCCTCTTCCAAACATTGGTATGTACATGATTTCAGTCATGGAGAATGCTGAAATTAAAAAAACAAATCCAAGAGTTACTTGACAAAGGGGTCATCATGCCAAGAACATCTCCATGTGGATCAAAAATTGTTTTAGTGCCAAATAAAGATGGTACATGGCGCATGTGTGTAGATTTTAGGGCCTTGAACAAGATTACGGTAAAGAATCATTATCCTCTTCCTAGAATTGATGATTTTTGTGATCAATTGAAAGATGCTAAGTATTTTACTAAATTGGATTTGACAAGTGGATATCATTAGATTAGGATTGCTAAAAGAGACACTTGGAAGACAACTTTCAAAACAAAGTAAGGTTTGTTCGAGTGGATGCCGGATGGTAATGCCATTTGGACTTTGCAATGCTCCTGCTACATTCATGAGAGTCATGAATGATGTTTTAAGGCCTTTTCTTGATAATTGTGTGATTGTCTACTTGGATGACATTTTGATATTTAGAAAATCTCGTGAAGATCATGTTATGCATGTAAAGAGAGTTATGGATGTCTTAAAGAAAGAAAATTTATTTTTGAAGATGTCTAAATGTGAGTTTGGAAAGACCTCACTTGTTTACTTGGGACATATTGTTGGAGGAGGAGAACTGAAAATTGATCCTTACAAGGTCAAAGTCATTTTGGATTGGCCAAAGCCCAACAATGTGACAGAGGTAAGAAGAATTTTGGGATCACCCCAATAATGGAGAAAGTTTATTGCTAACTTCTCATCAATTGCAGCTCCATTACATGCACTGACAAGCATCAAGCAAGTTTTCCAATGGTGAGGCAAACAATGAAAAACATTTCATGCATTGAAGGAAAAGATTAGTTCATCTCTAGTTCTTGCACTTCCAAATTTGAGACAACCATTTGAGATCCAAACAGATGCAAGCAATTATGCAATGGGAGTAGTCTTTTTGCAACATGGTAAACCCATTTTGTTTCATTCTGAAAATTTTAATGGTGTTGTGATTAACTATCCTACTTATGATAAGGAGTTGTATGCATTGGTGCAAAGTGTGAAAAAATGGAAAAATTATTTGTTGGGAAAATAAACTATCATTTAGACAGATCATCAACCATTGCAATACTTACAATCACAAACAAAGCTACAACAATCAATGCACTTCAGATGGATGGGTTTTCTTCAACAATTCCACTTTGGTTATAAGGTATAAAAAAGGCATTTATAACAAAGTTGATGATATGCTTTCTAGGCTTATTGTTAGTGCTTCAGTTATTCTTAAGCATAATTCTATCATGCATGAGAGCTATGTTGAACATTATGCTTTAGATGTTGATTTTAAATAGGTTTATGCAAATTTGTGTCATTCTAACCAAGTTGAGGAATTGGATTACCATGTGCATGATAATATTTTGTATCATCTTGGAAAGATATGTATTCCATAGAGTGAAAGAGTCAACATCATAAGGGAAGCTCATTCTTCTCTTATTGCTGGACACTTTGGTGTAGGCAAGACAATGGCTAATTTGCAAAGGTATTTCTATTGGCCTAAAATGAATGAAAGTGTTTCAAGATATGTAAGAGGATGTTCTTTATGTGCTACAACCAAGCCTAGCAATAGAAAATTGGGTTTGTATACTCCACTTCTGGTTCCTTCTCGTCCTTGGGAAAGCATTTCCATGGACTTTGTAGGAGGTCTACCTATGTCTAAAAAGAATCATGATTATCTTTATGTTGTGGTTTACCGTTTCAACAAAATGTGTATTTTGATGCCTTGTAAGAAGCAGGTTACAACTGAGCAAATGACACATATGTTCTTTCAACATGTTTGGGTACATTTTCGGTTGCCTAAATCCATTATTTCTGATCGAGATTCTCAATTTATTGGGAAATTTTGGTCATGTTTATGGGCATTCATGGACACCAAGATGAAAAAGAGCACATCTTTTCATCCACAAACCGATGGTCAAACATAAGTGGTTAATAGAAAAATAGTGCATATTCTTTGTGGTTATTGCACCAAGCATCCTAAGCTTTGGGATGAGCACCTACACTACATTCAACATGCTTACAACCAGGCTAAGCACTCTTCAACTCAAACATCTCCATTTGATGCATGTTTTGGTTATTTGCCAAAATATCCTTTAGATTTTATCTTTGGGAAAGACATTGCTATTGATGGTCAATATGACATTGATAGGGCAAAGAAGTTCATTGAACAAATTCAGTTGGTACATCAAATGGTACAAGAACAATTGGAAAAGAGCCAAACCAAGTACAAGACAAGACATGAAAAGCATCGTGTTGATCACAGTTTCCAAGTTGGAGATGAATTTTGGCTTTACATTAACAAAGAGAGGCTTGAAAGAGAAGGTAAAAAACTGAAACCAATTAGATATGGACCTTTCAATATTCTTGAAAATATTGGTAACAATGCCTTCTGTTTGGATTTGCCTCATATGAAAATGTATACAATTGTCAATGTTGAGAATTTGAGATTATATGAGCCTCCTTTGATTGATGATGAAGGAGATCATGCTGAGTTTCCTTCTATAGATGATTTCTCGCCAGAATATCTTTCAAAGCTGCATGAAGACACAATCCTTGAAAAAAGGATGAGAACTACAAAACGAGGGAATGTGGAATACCTTCGAGTTGGTCTTAAAGGCACAAATCCAAGAAAGGCCAAGTGGATTGAGGTTGGGAAGGTGAGGGAACTGTACCCTCATCTTTAGATAGACTGAAAGTAGTCTTTTGTGGGTCCAAAACCTTCCCAATGGGGAGGAGTGATCCAAGGGATCAAAACATGCTCAAAAATCAAAGTGCTCAAAATTTGTTCAAAACAGACACGTGCATAGACCTCATCCTCACGATCCCAACACAACTTGAACGAGTTCAAATGAATGTTGTATGAGTGAGATATCACATTCTGTTCTCTTTTCCAAACATGCAAAATTTTGCTGACTGTACAGTCCATAGAGTGCTGATGTGGCATGTCTGTATTGTTGATGTGGTAGATGACCGTACTGACACGTGGTAGGATGACATGGATTGCTGACTATGAAAAGGTGCTGATGTGGCATGTATGTACTAGACACGTGGTCGTACCAACATGTGGCAGAGGCTGACGTGGTAGATGAGTGGGCAGTTGAGTGGGAAGTTGAGTTGGACTTGTCAGATGGCGACATGTGGTAGGATTGGTGGACCAATATAATGGTTCCATGTGTCCCAGACATGGGCTAGCATGTGGCACCCTCTTCAAATATTAAAAGTTGGTTTTGTGTTTGCAGGGGTTGAACTTGCGACCTCTGGGGATAGGTGGCATGTCTTGGCAGGGGGTCAGGATACCAACCTGCCCATGCATTAGTTCTTACTCCTATATGTGTTAAAAAATATTTAAGTTTGCGAAACTTTGGAGTTGGAAAGGGTCCGGGCCGGGGATTAGCCCCAGCCCCCAGCTATATGCGTTACCATATGACTCTGCTACAAGATTTGTGTGCGGGGTTTAAAACTCACATCCAACGGTCATCTGACACATGCCCAACCACCTATCAACCCCACATCCAATTGTTGCAATGGGTGCCAGATTCAGTGCCCAGGACTTGGACACCTGGAATCCATGTGACCAACACCTTCCGCCCTTGGGGGCGCTAATCATGCTAACGGTGTGACATAATGCCCATATTTGCAGGAAGGCGTGTGTGCTGGGGTTTTGGCATGGAAAAAATCCGTGAGCCAGGTTCAATCAATCTGGGTACGTTTTGGCAAGAAGAGACAACAAAGAATTGGGAGAAACTTCTAGGGAGTGATTCCAACTTAGTTTTTGGCCAAACCAGGTGCATGAAGATCCCAACTAGGGGTTTTTGGACTTTCTAGAGCCATTGAAGCCATCCATTTATCATTTTGAGCATTGTAAAGTACTAATTTTGACACTTTGAGCATTAATGAAAAAGATCCATTGGAAGTTGGACCAGGAGATGTAGCCCAAGAGACGGGGGAACTCTTTTATCATTTTGCTGTGTTAATGGGTGTATTTTGATGGTTTTTTATGACTGTTTATGTTGCTCATGAATAAGTAAAAAACTCATTAATATTTATGTGTTTGTAACTTGATCCTATTACCCAAGAACATACCATTTCACTTGCAATATTAAAAATATTCAAGCCTTTACATTTTCAGATCACCAACTAGTGTCGCTAGGGGGCCATAAATAATTATTTGGAGCCCCCCCTATCAGGGGTTCGAGGGAAATTCCCTTGAAGAGATTATTTTTGGAAAAATGCCTTGTAAAATATTGTAATTTCATACTTAATCTGGACCATTCATCATTAGGATGTAAATATGACGACATCATTTATGTTTGTGCCTTTTTTTCCCTAGAAGGAAATCCTTTTTTTATTTTTTATAAAGGCATTGTTTTGTGGCTTTGTATGGTGAGAGAGAGCATTGTGACTAAGAGAGGATACCATGAGAGAGTGAAGAGGATGTTGCAACGTATGTGTTGTAGGTGTTATCCATTCATTTTGCTGGACTAAATAAATGAAGGATTGGTTGTTTCTCCGTGGATGTAGCCCATATCAAGTGATCCATATTTTATGAGAAGAACAAAATGATTACAGATTATTAAGAAGTGCTTAACAAAAAATAATAGAGATACAGTAAAACTAGTTTTCTATTCAATAAGGAAATAAGTTGAAACTGTAAAATGCAGCGGAAACAAGCTTGCTGGAATGGTGGCGACTTATCTCTGAGAAGAGATGTGATGGTTGCGCTCATTCACAATAAGATGATTGAAATGAGGATCTGAAGGAATTTTTACAATAAACAGGAATGCCAAAAACCCTATACATCCAAAAACCTAACCCTAGGAGATGAAGCGCCAAAAGTCATGTGGGCCTTGTTTGGGTAAGTTAGTACATCAACTTCCCGGGGTCGTAACTTTTGCATACGATCTTCGTTTTAGGCATATGATAGCCCATTGGAAAGGTATCATCGAGGAGATTCATTTTGGGGGATCAATCATGAATTCAACTATTATTTCAAATCTCTATCCTGAAAAACCTTCATTTAGGCCCTCAAAATGGCCCCAGAAGTTAAAATTGCTAAAAATAGTAAATTGCCAAAATTGTCAGAAAAATGTTTTGAGCTAGTTTGAAAAGGTGGGTGGCCACCGATATCCACCTGGATCAATCCTCCCTCCTTAGGAAGCAATGGTCTCCATTGCATTGAGTTCCCCCATCAGATGAGGAAATTTCTGTTGAATTTGGCCCCGAGTGAGCCACTTGCCTTGGTGCAGGAGCTGCCCTGCTTTGACGACTCGATAAAGCTGGATCCTTTGCTGTCGAGTGCCCTTGATCTATGTGTCCACAATATGATCGTTGGATTCCAATTGTATGCAGTTGGGGTTGAGCTCTGTTGGTGTCAACTGCTCTTTTATGTTTTAGGTGTCCAATAATGGTGGGAAATAAGGGCGAAGGAGATCCATGTTGAACAATGGGTGCAGGCCAAGGAAAGGAGGAATGTTGAGCTCAAAAGAATTACCCCCCATGGCCTTGGTGATGGTGTACGACCCATAACGGAGTGGGATAAGCTTCCGATGGGGTCCTGTAAGGCGTTCTTTCTGCAAGTGCAACCAAACTTTGTCTCCCACCTGAAACTTATGTGGCACCTGATGTTGATCATGGTGCTACTTGTACTTGTCATTGGAATTTTGTAGGATATCCTGAACCTGTTGGTGGATGTACTAGATCCGCTCAATGAACTGGGTGGATTTGTCAACTTCAGTTGGAGAAAAATATGATTCGGTCGAGGTGACCGCAAGGGGAAGTGCAACGTCTATGGGACCCAATGGTCGGAATCCCAACCCCACCTGAAAGGGGCTATGGCCGGTTGCGCTATGAAGGGCTCAGTTGTAGCTATGTTGGAAATAGGGAAGGCTCTCATCCAATGTGTGAGGGTGCTTTGAATTATACATGCGAAGGATATGCACAATCATTTGATTGACGACCTCAATTTGGCCATCTGTCCGGGGGTGGAAGGCCATGGATTTGGTGAGGTTGGTGTCCAGTAGTGACCAGAGGCTCGACCAGAATATACTGAGAAATCGAATGTCCCAATCTGAGACAATGGTTTGTGGGATTCCAAAATGTACCCAGACTCGTTCAAAGAAGAGCTTGGAAGTGGCCTCTGCTGTGATTTTCTTCTTGCAGGCAACTAGAATCACCATCTTAGAAAAGTGATCAACAACCACAAAAACACAGTCATTTCCCCGCTTGGTGGATGGGAGGCCTGACATGTAGTCCATTGAGATGGATTCCCATGGAATGTTAGGAGTAGGAAGAGGGATGTACAAGCCCTATTTATTAGTGGTTGGTTTGGCAATAGCGTAGGCAGTGTAGGACCTGCTATACTTGATGACCTCTTGTCAAAGTTTCGGCTAGTAGAAATGTTTCTGTAGCATTGCCACTGTCTTTTCGACGCTAAAGTGTCATGCCACCTGACTGTAGTGGGATTCCTAGATCATATTTGTTCACTTGCTTGATGGAACACATATATGGCCCAAACAACACAGCAACCCATCCCGAAGATGGAAATTATCGACAACTGTGTTTGCACCCAGCATTTGGTAGGTGGAGGCGAAGTCTGGGTCTATCTCATAGAGTTGGGGCCATCCAGAGGTCTCATGGCCACAAGAGTCTAGCACCGTGGTGAGTGCCACGACTGGTGGTCTGCTGAGGCAATCAACGACGTGATTGGTGCTTCCTATTTTATACTTGATGTCGAGGTGGAATTGCTGCAAGTATGTGAACCACTTTTGATGGTGATCATTCTGCAATTTTCCTTGTGTCTGCATGAACTGCAGTGGCTTATGATCAGTGTGGATGACTATCTCCTTCCCAAGAATGTAATGTCTCCACTGGCGACAGGATTGCACAATGAAGTACATTTCTTTGTCGTAAGTAGGGTACTTACAGACAAAATCAAATAGTGTCTCACTATGATAGTCCAGGGGGTGGCCATGTTGAGTGAGAATGGTGTGCAACACATAGTCTGAAGCATCTATCTCTATCTCAAAGGGATGTTGTAGGTATGATAGTGAAAGTACTGGGGTTGAGCACAAGATCTTCTTCAAATCATCGAACGCTTGTTGTTGGGACCGACCCCATGCAAATTTCGCCTTACCACCACCCCTGGTTATTTGTCTAAGGGCCCATGCAATATGGGAGAATCCCAACACGAACCTGTGGTAGAAATTGGCAAGGGCCAAGAAGCTCCGAAGCTCAGTGAGTGTGGTTGGGGCTGGCCAGTCATAGATGACTTGGATCTTGGCTAGTTCCACATGTACGCCATGCTGATCAACTATGTAGTCCAGGTAATGGACCCTGTCCATGCCGAAGGATCATTTTTCGAAGTTGGCATATAGCTTGTGTTGCTGCAGGGTGTGCATAACCTGCTGAATATGCTGCAAGTGTTCGACCCAAGTCTTGCTGTAAATGAGAATGTCATCCAGATACACCACTACAAAAGTATTGGTGAATGGTCACAGGATATCGTCCATCATCCTCATGAAAGTGGCTGGAGAATTTGTCAAACCAAAGGGCATGGCCAACCATTCAAAAAGGCCTTCCTTTGACTTGAAGGTATTTTTCCATACATCTGTTTGTTCTATCGGGACCTAGTGGTAGCCAGACTTCAGATCAATCTTACTGAAGTACTTGGACCCCATGAGTTGATCAAGGAGGTTGTCGATTCTGGGAATCGGGTATCAGTTTCTGACTGTGATTTTATTCAGAGCCCGGTAATCAATGCAGAGTCGCCAGGTTCCATCTTTCTTATGTACCAGCATGATTGGGCTCCCACAAGGTGATGAGATGGGATGGATGTGCCCCTTGTGGAGAAGTTCTTGGATCTGTCACTTGATCTCCTCATTCTCTAACAGAGAGAGACAATAGACTGGCCCATTGGGAAACGGTGCATCGGGGGTCAGATTGATGGGGTGCTTGACCTAGCAGTGCAGAGGTACCCTGATAGGTGAGGAGAAGATATCTGAGTATTCTTCCACAACCTTATCTACTTGCTTCTACTATGTGGAGAGCTAGGTCACAGAGACACTAGATGTGGCTGTGATCTTTTTCTTATTCTAAGAGAGAATCATGAAGAAGAAAAACTTCCCCATTTGAGAGATGACCATCCTGCATTGCTTAGTAGAGATCAAGGAAATAACACTAGGTGGGACTGCCTCAGGTATCCTATACAATTTCCTGTTCAAAGTAATAATAACATTATGAGGCCTAGACTCATATACAACATGATGTTTCCATAAATAAGGTTGGCCAAAAATAACATCACAAACTTTGAGAGGAGCAACAACACACAATACCTCGTCTTTGAAGGGTTTGATGCCATATGATAGTCGACACTGTTGGCTGATGCGGAGATCGCTTCCTTGGCGTAGCCATCCAATGGTGTAGGGTTGTGGATGCGGTGTTATCGGCAGGGCCAGCCACTTGATGACCTATGTTGAGATGAGGATCTTTTGGCTATCGCTATCCACGATGAAGTGCAGCGGGGTGCCTTTTACCCACATCTATGAATGGAAGAGGCGTTCTCCTTCTTCTGGCTCATCTGGTTCACCAAGATGGAGCTTGGTGGTAGAAATGGTGGCACTGGGTTCCGCATCAATGATCCGTCTTCCCCTTTCTAGTTTTGGCTCAGAGTATGATCCTGCATCTGATTCAGAGGATTTCACTTCAGCCACCAACGACTTCTTTGAGCGACAGTCGATAATGTTATGCTAAGGGATATTATGAAGGTCGCACCACTTCCCGGTATCTTTCTTTGTCTTTTCAGTGTCCTTATTTTCTTGTGGCTTGGACTGGTTGTCCTGATATTGTCCATATCTTCTCTTTCCTTTGTTCTGTGGGTTGGGGCCGCCCTTTCCTGGATTTTGTTGTGAGGGGTTCCTAGGCCCAAATTGCTGCATCTTTTGTTTGAGCTTCTGCTCGATTTTGACGGCATATCGGTAGGCCACGCCCAAGGATGAGAAGTACAAAAATTCCATTTTAGTCTGGATGTATCTATGCAGAGCGCTGTGATACTTGAGCACTAGATGTTTCTCCAAATCTTTGATACCCAGCGTGATGCGCAAGGTATGAAAGATATTCGTGAAATCTGGCACTGCTTGGTCTCTTTCTTGCCATAGTGTGGTCCATTTGGTATACAAGTCGTCATAACTTTCGACATGGTAGTATTGTTCCTTAATAACATCCCTGAAGGAATCCCAAGTGGCCGTGACTGTAAATAATGAGGGTTCCTCTATTTCCTTTTTCTCACAGAAAGTTTCCCACCAATCTTTGACATGGGGAACGACTTTGAGGAGCACAAAAGTAATGTTTTCTCTATTCAAAAAGTTATGGACAGAAAAATACCCTTCTTGTATATTCAACGACTTGTCTACAACATCTGTGTCTATATGACCTTAAAATATAGGAATATCTAAGTTTATTTGTACCTAGAATGGGGTGGCGCCACCACTCGAAGAAGATGCATTGCTTGTTGGTAGTCGCCGAAGGATTTGCGCGAAACTATCTATCATATTGTTCCTTTGTTGCGTGAGGGATTCCTCAATCAATAGTTTGAAAGGATCTCCTGTCCTGTCATATTTCTTTTCTCCTACCATGAGAGGTCACTTGGGTGTGTGAGAGGTTTTGTCCTCAAGAGAAACAAGCTCGAGACCCAACTCTTTGTACTCCGACCTCGTTGGGGACATGCATTAAGACAACAAGGAGTAGACCGCTTTGATACCACTGATCCAGATTTTATGAGCATAACAAAATGACTACATATTATTAACAGGTGCTTAACACAAAATAACATAGATACAATAAAACTGGTTTTCTATTCAATAAGGAAATAAGCTGAAACTGTAAAATGCAGTGGAAACAAGCTTGCTGGAATGGTGGCGGCTTATCTCTGAGAAGAGATGTGACGGTTGCACTCATTCGCAAGAAGATGATTACAATGAGGCTCTGAAGGAATTTTTACAATAAATAGGAATGCCAAAAACCCTAGACATCCAAAAACCTAACCCTAGGAGATGAAGTGCCAAAGGTCATGTGGGCCCTGTTTGGGTAAGTTAGTACATCAACTTCCTAGGCTCATAACTTTTACATACGATCTCTGATTTAGGCGTATTATAGCCCGTTGGAAAGGTATCTTTTAGATATCATTGAGAAGCTCTATCCTAAAAAACCTTCATTTAGGCCCTCAAAATGGCCCTGAAAGTTAAAACTACTAAAAATAGTAAATTGCCAAAATTGTCAGAAAACTATTTTGAGCCAGTTCGAAAAGGTGGGTGGCCACCGATATCCACTTGTATCATCAAGTGAACCACTTATATCAGTGTCTCTCTTGTATTGTGTTCATCTGTGTTTTATTTTTGCATTCATTTTGATTTGGTTTTATTTTTATTTTTATTGCTTCGTGATCCTATTCTTAACAATTAGGTGGGCATGTTAGGTATGCTAGTTTATTAGTGTGTTACTTATATCATATCACATATCCCACTATCCGATGGATAATCCATATTTATCCTAATTACTATTATCCACTAACCTTCTAATATCCCTAGCCAATATTTGACGATTAACTCATTCAACCCATCAAATAAAAACCACATCTCCATTTTCACATTAATATAAGTTCAAAAAGATAATAAGAAAAGTCATTTTCATTTTACATTGGTTAGTATTGTACCCATCAACAAAATAAATGAAAAAAACCATTCATAATGTCTACAGTAAGCAACATCAATTTAAGTGTGAAAACACTTTGTTCATAATACATTTTTTTTATCATTACGCAATAGTATGAACATATTGCAATGTTTTTCATCTCAATTTAATTTGGTCAGGCTACCCCCTTTTAGTTCACTGCTTGCATCTACATTGTCCTCTTCTTGGATCAATCCTTTTTCCTCTAGGTGGAAAATGAAGATCTAACCACTTCCTTTGATCCAAGACATCAAGATGAAATAAAACTCACTCTCAATGTTCTAGAAACATATATTGTTCAACATTTGTCACCGATTATTCTCCATGTGTGTCAAAAGCATATAAGTTAGTATCCTGATCACGATTAACATATATCCTATTAGAAATGTTAAACCATTTTCATTTGAAAATCACACATTGAAGGACCTAAAGTTTGACTCAATAATCTCTTAAAGGATACCAAGAGATTCAAGTTTCCTCGAATGTGTTTATGTCTCTTTAACTTGCACGACCTGTTTGATCAGATGCAACTAACATTGCATTATCATATTTGTTTTCCATGATCCACACCCTCTAGTCAAAATTGATGACCATATACCCACATTATGTGATATGTTCATTCCTTCATGTATAAACAAGTATAAATTAAAATCAACAATCTTAATCTTGAAATAATACATAAAAAATTATACCTTAAATATATGTGGCATATCTTATATATTGCATACTATTTAGTTGCCTCTAATCCCTATGTTCAAGGGATCTCCTTTTTTTTTTTTTTCATCTCATCATACGCATCCATCCATTTTGTGGTTTCCTCCATATCAAACAAAATTAATTTATTTATTTTGTCTGATTCATTAAAATCTATGATTTTATTGAAAACTTAATATTAATTATTTAGGGAAAGTAAATTTTCAATGAAAAATATAGTTAGACAACTTTAAAAGTCAAATAGGTATACCTTTCATATTGTGTGCTTGTCTTTTTGTTTTTAATGACTACTCTTCTAGTCACCTTTCATTGCTTTCAACATCCCACATTATTGGAGAATCTACATGGATTTGTTTTAAGAAATCATGCATTAAAATTGAAGATTCTACTACAATATACTAAATAATGTACTATTTAGTGATGCATCCTTTTGGGCATGTCCATTGAATTACAAATCCCTTAAGGGTTTTCATACACATTGACTAATTCAACGTCTTCAACCAAATTTACCAAAAGATGGGTTTGGATATCCATAAATATAGTTAACAATTATTTTTAAAAAAATGTAAACAATTTTAGGATGAAGACTGCATAATGGGGGAGAATTTAGATGAATATGACCTAGCATAGGCATGTCAAGGTGGAGGGAACCTAAAATAGACATGTCAAGATAATTAAATGGATAATGAGTAACAAAAACCAAGGAATCAACTCTAGGATTAACCATGGGAGCATGTAAAAATGGTATGGATCATTCTTAATGGAGTGTGCATTTTACTCATGTAGGAATAATAATTCATGGTGCAGAGGATAGTTGGCATAGAGTCTAACCAGGGTTGACCAAAAATAAGGTTCTTTAAATCTTAGCTAAGCACACAGAATGTGGATGATACCATTTTTGACCCAATGTTGATGTCAAGAGTGGTGGTGCAAAGTGACTGTACATATTCCTTGTTGAATTTTTATCATAATTATTTAAGGGAGAGAATTTATGTATTCCTAAAGCTAGATAGACAATGAGTACATGGGTCATACATTAGGGGACTAGGGTTAGGGGTTTTCCTTAAGGGGACATGGGTTGCACTTTAGGGGATGCAAGAGAGATGTAGGAAACACAACACAAGGATTCAAGAGAGACATAATTAACATGAAAAAAATGATGCAACTAGGACGTAAAAGAGATAAATGCACACCTCATGCTTTATGTTAATCTACTCCTACATTTCTTGATTTAAGTAACTAGTCGATTTCCTGGCTTTATTTCAAATTTTCTTATGGATATTTTCTATCTAGAGATTGTTGGGAAATGATGTCTAGAGATAATGAGATNCCCCCCCCCCCCCCCTTAGATTAAAGGTAAGGACATTTCCAATTTTTTCATTTGTCCCCAAGCATTTTCTTTTAGTTTGTTGTGTTTATTTTTTTAGATTAATCAAGGGAATTTTTTTTGGGGGTACAATTTTTTATTTTAGGGGTTAATCATATATTTGTAGTTTTTTAGGGTAGGGTTTGATATTTTAGGGGCATATTTTTCATGGGTAGGTTTTTGAATGTAAAAATATAAAATAAATTTAACAAAAAATAAGATAAAATGTAGGGTTTTAGTGTCATATTTTTCATGGGTAAGAGATTACCTCCTCCTCCTCTTCCCCTCTTGCTTCCTCTACCTCTTTTCCCCCTCCTCCTTCTTACTATTCTTATTTTTCTCCTCTTCCTTCCCCTCCATCTTCATCATCTTATTTTTCCCCTCCTCTTCCTCTTATTCATTTTAGTTCTCCCCTCCTCCTCCTCTTCTTATCTCTCTCTTCCTCTTCTTCTTCCCCTACTCTGATCCGTAAATGAGGGAGTTATATCCCACTCACTTCACCAACACAGAGGATTTGTGAAATTAAATCTAATCTTTGTTTCTCTATCTTGTATAAATATATCTACTCTAATAATGAATACAATGCCTCTATTCTTAGTGTATCCTGCACATAACAACCAACACGCAATACCAATAATAAAAAATTCTAAGTGACAAATGTATTATTCTAGAGCTATAATATTTAGCGACCGTCAATGAAAATACAAGAAGAAAACGTCTATAAATGATTTCCCTGGTTGTGGGATTTAATTCCAATGCCAATGCTCACACAAATGGAAGACAATCAAACCCCATTTTCACAATTTCTACTTTCTTGATTGTTTAGTCTCAACACTGAAATCTATTATACTAGTTGCTTGTATGTGCTCAACTAAGACATTGATCATTGCACTCTGTGTTTAAGATGTGAAATTACAATTAAGATGAGTTCAACCCTTTCTCTTCCATCCAATATACCTTCAATAATTTCATCAATTAGAAAAAATCCCGTACATATTTTAACACTTGATGATATATTCTACTTAATTGAATAGGTTGCACTTTGGATTTTGCATGCTCCACCCAATACTGAAGGTTCCCAATAGTCCAGTGAAAGAGTAGTTGTGAGTATTGATCAAGTGGATAACAAGAATACATTGTGCACTCTTATCGACAATAATGATTATCTTAATGATATATTAATTGAATACAAGAAGTAGAATATGTATATACTTTTGCTTCTAAATTATAGTGGCCAAATACCAACAATTTTCTTCTTTTATAATACTCCACTAGTAGATGGATTAATCCCCCTTCAATTTTGTAAATATAAGAATTTTCCAATATAATCAATAAGTAGAACACCTTATTTCCACTCTATTATCAATCGATGTTTATTGCAAAGTATTCCTCCAACAATATGAAGTCAATTCAAACTTGATGAAATCCATCGATTTAGAATTCAAGGCATTGAGAATGGCCAATCACTCATGCTTGGAATTCTCACACTTCCAATCATTGTCATGTGAAAATAATGGCCAATCACTCATGCTTGGAATGATCACACTCCAACACTTAATGAGTATGAGACAAAGTAAAATCAATCCAAAGCATTTATTTGTAGATACATCACCTCAACTACACAGAATGCACATGATTGGAGGAAAGAGAGACAAAGTTGTTTAATTTATTGTTTAATTGGACTTTCCACTCAGCTCACAACCCAATGTAACCTATCAATCACCCAACAAGAAGTCATACACCCTCTAGGAAAGGAGAGGCAACCAACATACATATGGATCGTACGATCATCCAAGAACTCCAAGCAACTTCCAAAGGTTGCATCTTAATTGATGAGGTGCATATGGACTCAAGCTTAAGAAATTTATTGTGTATGGGTTATGCAACAACCGAAAAATTAAATAATTCAATTTTTACTGTTCCTTAGGAATGGATTTCCATTCTCAATATGAAGACTTGGAAAATTAGATGGAAAATTGCAACAACTAGATTCTAATAACCTTTGATTTCAATTCAACATGAAATGGATGGATATCATTACATAGTATGGATTTCATAGAGTCTTAGTAGGAAAATGAAATTTTGAGTGAAGATAACATAAATACAATGGGTAATTGTTCATTTTAACCATGAATTTGACTACAAGCGACATATTAAGTATAGCCAAGAACAAAAATAACTCATACAAAATGTTTTCTCCTTGCCATTCTTATTTGTCACCATTAACACACTTAGAGAAACATAGTAAATAAAATAAGAGGAGAATTTCACACACACGAATTTCTCTACAACCACAGAGGAATCCATACACAAAGACATAATGTTTACCTTGGAGACCCAAATGGGAAAACCAACATTTGAATGGTCATTTGGTTATTTATTTCGACAATCTATGGTTATAATGCATCTCATGGATCTCTATCCATCCTCCCCTCTTTGGCCTAAAAGACCCTTTGAGAGTCAAGTTACAAGGATATATAGGAGAGTTGGAGGGTAGTGGAAAGGGTAAGAAACTGACCTTTAAGTTCTCATTCCTCTCTCTATTTTCCTCTCTTATTTTTCATTTTTTTCCGTTTTATTTAATTCTTTTTTTTCCCTAAGTTTGTCTCATTTAATTTTTAATAGTTTCATTTGTTGGCATGTTTACATGAAAAGTGTGCTTGTCATTGATGGCAAGAACAAAAGGTGGAGCATAAGGCGAGAAAGCTCAGGAGGAAGAGCTACAGGGGCCGTTGGATTACCGATCCAAAGGACCTTCAACCAAATACCCGACAATCGTTGGATAATTCTAAGTGGAAGGAAAGGATAAGCTAGAAGAGCAACACCAAAGATAGATCAAGCCATCGATCTAAGAACATGATTGATAAAAAAAATTTGGTTCACGTCAAAAGTTGTGAGGATGTTACTGTTCGGGGAATTTCACTTTGGGAGAATTGGCAACTTGAAAGTCGAATTACCCGAAGCCTGAAATCCGAAATGAATAAGGACCATTGGATCTGGAGAAAATACGATGACCATTAGATCAGGGAGAACCACATTATCAGACCACATCTACAAGGACATGTGGCAGACCATGTCATCAAGGACACATGGCACAATTAGACAATGACAAGTGTCAAGTTGAATCGACATTTCAGGTACGTGCAAATCACAAATCTAAGTGACACGTGGCAGCTATTGTTAAGCCCTAATATTGGCTCATTACCCCTTAATTGTGGCATATTACATTAGTAATGTTATTTTATTTATGTCGGATTTATTCCATTAGTTGTAATTATATCTCCTAGTCTCCTATATATACCAAGGAGACATTTTCATTTGGAATCATCTTGTACTTGAACATTTAAGTGGGGTAAAGGGAGGTTGCCCCCTCGAAGAGGATTATTTTATGAAATTATCTCTTTTTCAAGGCGTTGAGTACATTTTCTGAGGTTTTTCTATGCTATATTAATATTTGGTTCTTAACATATGGTATTAGAGCTCAAGGTCTTGGGGTTTCGTTGCTACATATGAGACACCTTGGAATTTTCTCTATAATGTTTTTTCTACAACATTTTAGAAGGAATGACTTAGAGGATATTTAGTTGACGGATCAAGGTACGGTGGGTTAAAATTTCAGCTCTCGAGGCCTTAAAATTTCAAAGATACAACCTGTACAAGATATGGTTCTGGAATCATCCTGAACTAAGTCATTGCAGAAGTTTCGCTATAAAATTTTTTCTATAATGTTTCAGACCCTAAAATCTAGAGGATATTCACAGAAATTAGTAAGGTATCTGTGGTAAAATTTTCATCTTCTGGGTAATCTAAATTTGTAGATACACCCTGTGGAAGATAGGGTATCTGACTAGTCCTATTGACTAGTCTCACGAAGGTGTTCCAGGTAAAACAATCATAACTTCTTCCTCGAGTATCTAAATTGAGTGGGACTAGTTTCATTGGATTGTGGACAGTCTGTAGTATTTATGGTACAAGTTTCATAGTTTTATATCAATTATTTTGTGTGGGGTACGCTATACAAGTGAGATCTCTTGGAGAGAACAAAAATCAACAAATTGTGGGGAAGTTACTGTAAATTCCACTTGGCACATCCAATTTTGATCAGACCTGGGGCATTGTAGAGAAGAAATATCA
>ML780334.1:708020-721396 GCA_009831015.1 Picea engelmannii
TGGACAAACTGAGATAGTGAACAAATGTCTAGAAGGCTACCTTCATTTCTTTGTCTCTGATAAACAAACACAATGGTTCAAATGGTTACCCTTGGCAGAATGGTGGTATAACACTTCCTTTCATACTGCAACAAAAATGACACAATTTATGGCACTTTATGGATATCGCCCTCCTTCCATCACTTCTTCTCTAAAAGAAAAATCTAAGGTTCAAGCTGTGGAGATAAGGGATTGAAGATCAACGGTCGAGCTCAATTGCAGGTTCAGAACATGCTCGGGTCTTAATTTTTCTTGAGTGGGCCGCAATCAAAACCACAATATCGCCAAAGGCATACGTAGAGCTTTGTAGTGAATTGCAGGGTGAAAAGCGGGTTTCCCTCAAACCACCTTTGGCCGCGCCTGCAATCACATGGTCACGAGATAACATCGCCCAAGGTCACATCATCGAAAGATAGGGAAAGGAGCTAGCGCTACTAGGCTCCACATAAGAGGTTATGCATTAAAAAGTCAAAAAGGCCTCCGCATGTATAATCCAATAATGTTGATCAAACAAAATATGATCGAAGGGTTGTTGTTTCACTTCGTGGTTTCTTGATCAGTTACGATTCAATTACACTAACTGAATCATTGTTCCTGAGAATTGGAATCATGATTCCTGATCATTTTTGAGATTCCTGACTTGAGTGTTGGAGATGCAGAGGGTAACGGATGATGCGAGCATGAGTAAAATAAAAATGTCGTAACAGAGAGATGCGACTGTTTCTTTGTAAATAAAGTTGGATAGTTATTCACACATGTAGAAGGCATCCAAGCGTATATGCGAAAGTGCAGAAGGGAGGCATAGCGCATAGAACATACATGGCCCACAGAGCATAAAACGAAAAAGAACAGAAAGCACAAGCAGATGCAAGCATGAAGACACTGATGCAGGCAGAGCAGAGCAGTGTAGCAGAACAATGATGAGACTGGTAAGCCATTGATAAATACTGTATCACTGTAATAAATTTTAGAAATAAAATATTTATATCTCAAGGTGGTAGGGTGGTGCTAGAGAGGACTGTTGTCCTCAGATTTTCAAGTGGGTGCTTGAACATAGGGAGTTGTAACTTCCATCTAGTTGCAGCCATAAAAAACAAGGTGGTAGGGTGGTGCAAGGGAGAACCATTGTTCTCTGTTATACAAGTTGGTGCCTGTGTGACTGGAAGTTGGTGCTTCCATCTAGTTGGTGCTGGAACACTCAGGGAGTTGGTGCTTCCTTCTAGTGGGTGCTAGAGAAACCAGGGAGTTGGTTCTCCCAGCAAGTTGCAGCTTGTAAAACAGAGGTGGTAGACTCACAAAGAGTTGGTGCTCATAAAAATGATAATGTATAGAAAATAAAGACTACTTATCATATTAAGAAGAAGAGATTTTCTCCCTTTATGGGTTTCCTCAGGAATATATGTCTCTATATACTTCATGTGTGTTATTGATGTTGGATACTCTATTGCTTACTTCCCTGAATTATTGTGATCATCATTGAGTGTTCCATAATGAGTTTAAAATGGGTATAATTGTTTAAGCACAATAACAACTGATTCACTCCCCCCCCTCTCAATTGTCTAACACTTGGTATCAGAGCTAGTTCCTTTTATCTAAGGGTAGATCCTAGATCTTAAACATGATTATCCATGAAGGAACTTCAACCAATAATACCCCCCTGTTCAATGGAACAAAATTTACCTTCTGGAAAGTTAGGATGAGAACCTACATAATGGATTTAGGTGCAAATGTCAGGGATGTGGTAGAGACTGGTTATGTAGAGCCAGTTGTACTAGCTTCTAAGGATGACAAGCTAGAATTCAGCTTTAATGCTAAGGCTATGAATGCTATTTTGAGTGGGCTTGCAGAAGCATAATTTGTAAAAGTTATGCACCTAGAATCTGCCAAAGAAATGTGGGACAAACTCATTAGTAGCTATGAAGGTAATGAGAAGGTAAAGGATGCCAAGCTTCAAACCTACATATTATAGTTTGAACAACTAAAGATGAAAGAGGATGAAACTATTGGGAAGTACTTTCTAAGAGTTGAAGAACTAGTAAATGCAATGAAAGGACTTGGTGAAAAAATTGAGGAAGCCTATTTAGTTCAGAAGATTTTAAGATCTCTCCCTGATATATTTAATCCAAAAGTTTTTGTAATAGAAGAACTGAATGATCTTAAAATTCTTCCTATTGACCAACTCCTAAGAACTCTGACTTCTTATGAAATGAGGATAGGTAAAGATAAACCCACGTCTATAGAAGCATCATTTAAAGTAGATAAGAATGATGAAATGGAAGCAAAATTCGTGAGAAGACTAAAGAAATGATTAGGAAAGTACCAAGGCAAGTTTCCCTTCAAATGTTTTAACTCTGGAAATATAGGTCACTTTGCATCTAAGTTTCCACACAAGAAGAAGGACCAAAACTCTGAAGGTGAAGAGAAGTACAAATCCAAGAGATTTGGTAAAAAGAAAAGTTTATGTGTAAACAATGATGACTCTTCAGGAGACACATATAATGATTCTTCTTGTGAAGATAAGGTTAATGACTTTATGCTTATGGACAAAGAGGATTATGATTATAAAATCACATGAAGTGATGTTAATGATGAATAAGCTATGGTTTAATTGGAAGGAGAATTGATCAGTTCCCTAGAATAAATTGCTAGACTCAGATTTAAGAAGAAAAAGCAAAAGCAATTGTTGATACAGTTCGAGAAAGATAATAAAAAAGCTGATGAAGACTTTTCCCCGCTAAAAGTGGAATGAGAAGAGGCAAAGAAAATAGAGGACATTCTGAAACATTAGTTATCAAAGAAGAAGGCAAGATGTGAAGACTTGGAAGAAGAGGTAGTAAAAACTAGAAAAGAGATGGAGAAGTTTAAGGCATTGTATCTCCAAAATCTTCCAAGCATTAAAGCCTCGACAGAACTAAACGAAATTCTGAGAAAACAAAGATCTCCTTTGTTGAAGACTGGTTTAGGCTATGTAAGTGGTTCAAGCAGCAAACAACCAGAAAGAAAAGATCCAGTAAAGATGATCAAGTTCCAAGTCAGCAGATAATCAGACCATGTGAGTACTCTGCCACCAAAAGATAATAAAGACAATATGATCCCTGATAAAAAAACAAAGATATCAGAAGATGGAGCAACAAACGCCAAGAAGAAGGCCATCCTTCATGTACCAAAATTTATTCCATGGTTACTGTTTTTACTGCTTTAATTTTGGCCATAAGATTGCAAATTGTCAAATTAAGTTTAGAGACATGCAACTGAGGAGATCAAGAAATAAACAATCTTTGCAACATAGAACTAAACAACCAATGAGTAGACAAAGTTGCACCAATCACTTTGACCTATTGAACAATGAGCTAGAATTCCATAAATATCATAACTTCATCCACAAAGCTGCAAATTTCCATCTGAAGAATTACAAAGCAGATCCAAGGATAAAACCCTTAGCTAGAAATACCAACACATGGAAAAATAAAGTTAGTGAAAAATTTGGCCTAGTACTTTCAGCTCAAAAACAAAAAGACCCCTGGTATATAGACAGTGGATGTTCCAAGCACATGATTGGAGACAAGGATAAGTTTTTGTCTATAAGTAAAAGCAAAACAAGAAATGTGACCTTTGGAAATGATGAACTAGGTAAAATCAAGGGTAAATACTAAAGGGATGGTGAGTTTGAGTAATGGCAAAGGAAAAGACTAGGATGTTCTGCTTGTAGATGGGCTAAAACATAATTTTCTCAGTGAAAGTCAAATGTGTGACAGAGGATGTGAAGTGGTGTTCACTTCCAAATATTGTAAGATAAAGTTTGTAAACTCAGGACAAGTGGTGGCTAAAGGCATAAAGATAGATAATAATGTATATGTGCTGAAAGAAGATAGAGAAGAGTGTCATATAAGAAAACATGATGAAATATGATTATAGCATATGAGACTTGGACATCTAAACTTTGACCACTTAATCAAGCTCAAAAACCTTGAGGTAGTAAAAGATCTTCCAAGAATATCAAATCCACAAGATTCTGTGTGTAAACCCTGCCAAGTAGGAAAGCTAACCAGGACACAGTTTAAATCCAAGAGCTCTACTTCAACAGAGAAACCACTCCAATTAGTTCATATGGATCTATGTGGACCATCAAGACAGGAAGGCACAGGGAAAGAAAACCACTTCATGCTGATCATTGATGATTACTCCAGACTCACTTGGGTTTCTTTTCTCAAAGAAAAAGCTTAAGCATTTGAGAAATTTAAAATATTTAAGGCTTTAATTGAGAATCAAACTAGCAACAGGTTAAAGGCAATAAGATCACACAGAGGAGGAAATTTTATGTCAAGTGATTTCAAGGAATTCTGTGATAAACATGGGATCAAGAGAGAATACACAATCCCAGGAACTCCACAACAAAATGGAGTAGTTGAGAGGAAAAAAAGAACAATTCAGAAAATGGCTAGGTCAATGATGAATGAGAAGAACATTGATCAAACCTGCTGGGTAGAAGCAATACACACAATAGTCCATATTCTCAACAAATCCCACCTCAGACCACATAGTGACAAGACACCTTATGATTTGTGGTATGGAAGATGTTCTTCAATCAAACACTTCAAAGTCTTTGGGAGTAAGTGCTACATAACTAATAATAATGAAAACCTTGGCAAGTATGATGACAGGGCTGATGAAGGCATCTTCTTAGGATATGCTACCAATAGTAAAGGATATAGATTCTTTAATAAAAGATTGTATAAATTAGTTGATTGCATTGATTTACAGGTTGATGAAGGAGTCATAGTAAGAGAGGTGAGAAATATTGAGTCTGATATAGAGGACACAACTGAAGCTGAAGATGAACAGGTCCAAGAATCATAAGGAGAAGACTATGAGTTAGATACAAATACTCTGTAGGACTCAAACCAGGAGATCAAGAAAAATACACCCTCCAGAGTTATTAGGAAGAATCATCTCGAACATCAGATAGTTGGTCATCTAAACCAAGGAGTTCAGACAAGAAAGCAATTGAATAATGTCTCAGAACAATCTCAGATTGCCTTTCTATATTTGCTTGAACTTAAAGAATTTAATGCAGCCAGCGAAGATGACCATTGGGTTAAAGCCATGAATGATGAACTTGACCAGATTGAGAAAAATAATACTTGGGAGATGGTTCCTAGACCTGAAGGTAAAAATGTCATAGGTTCCAAATGGGTCTTTAATAATAAATTGAATGAGAAGGGACAAGTTGTCAGGAACAAAACAAGATTGGTCTATAAGGGCTATGCACAGATTGAAGGACAAGATTTTGTTGAAACCTTTTCACCAGTGGAAATATTGGAAGCCATCAGAATGTTTCTTTCCTATGCATGTCATAAGAAGTTTAAAGTCTATCAAATGGATGTCAAGTCATCTTTTCTAAATGGAGATCTAAAAGAAGAATTCTATATGGAACAACTAGAAGGTTTCCATCTATCAGATAACCCTGACTTTGTATGCAAGCTGAAGAAAGCCTTATATGGGTTGAAAGAAGCTCCTCGTGCCTAGTATTATAGACTTGATAAGTATCTTCTAGACAAAGGGTTCAAGAGAGGAGCAATTGACTGCAACCTATATATCAAAATAAATAACAATGATTTGCTCATTGTGTTGGTCTATGTGGATGACATCATCTTCAGAAGTAATAATTCTTCATTGGTACAATGGTTTTCTTCCACCATGCAGTCTAAATTTTAAATGTCTATGATAGGGGAACTGTCATTTTTTCTTGGTCTGTGAATTACTCAGAGGTCTGAAGGAGTATATCTTTCTCAGGAGAAATATCTAAGATAAATGTTGAAAAGTTTTCAAATGGAAGATTCTACACCTGTTAGTACACCTATGGTGGTTGGTTGCAAGCTTAGTAAAGACGATATTTCACCTGATGTTGATCAAATAACATATCAATCAATGATAGGTAGTATTATGTACATCACAACATCCCGTCCTGATATAATGCAAGATGTTGGAATGGCAGGTCGTTATTAGTTTGCTCCTAAACAAAGTCATTTAACAACTGTCAAGAGGATATTTAAATATTTGAAGGGTATAATGACTTATGGTCTTTGGTATCCTAGAAATCAAAATTTTCAATTAACTGCATATTCAAATGCTGATTGGGCAAATTGTTTGGATGAGAGAAAGAGCACCAGTGGAGGTGCATTCTTCTTAGGTGATTCATTAGTAGCATGGATTAGTAAGAAGCAGGGATCTATTTCATTATCAACTACAGAGGCAGAGTAAATTGTTGCTGCTACTTGCTACACTCAAATTTTATGGATGATACAAACTCTTGCAGATTTGAATGTAACTTATATTGATCCAATTCCACTTCACTGTGATAACACCAATGCCATTAGTGTCTCCAAGAATCCTGTTCTTCATTCAAATACTAAGCATATACCGATAAAATATCATTTTTTCAAAGAATAGGTTACAAATAGAGTTGTTCAACTGCATTATATTCCAACCACAAAACAAATTGCATACATCTTTACTAAACCCCTAGCCATGACACCATTTGAATATCTCCTTCAAAAGCTATGTGTCATCCCTTCTCTCACCTAAGAGAGTCCATCCTGTCAAGGGGAGTATGTGTTGGTTGAATATCTGATACCTCCAAAAAGTACTGCAACAACTCAGGGGGAGCATGTTTTCTTTGACATTGATGTCAAAGGGGGAGAAAAGGTGTTGTCTGGATGCTACAGTTGGAGGTGTAAGAAGAATAGTGCAACCTTTCAAGGTTGCCATCAGTGCCAAAGGGGGATATTGTTGGCATGTTTACAGGAAGAGTGTGCTTTTCATCAATGGCAAGAATAGAAGGTGGAGTAGAAGGTGAGAAATCTTAGGAGGAAGAGCTACAGTGGCCGTTGGATCACCGATCCAAAGGACCTTCAATCGAATACCCGTCAACCATTGGATCATTCTAAGTGGAAGGACATGATAAGATAGAAGAGAAACACCAAAGATAGATCGAGCCATTGATCTAAGAACATGATTGACGAACAACATTTGGTTCACGTCAAAATTTGTGAGGAGGTTACTGTTTAGGGAATCTCACTTCGGGAGAATTGGCAACTTCAAAGTTAAATTACCGAAAGCCTGAAATCCAAAATGAATAAGGACCATCGGATTTGGAGAAAATGCGATGAACGTTAGATCAGGGAGAACCACGTCAACAGACCACGTCTACAAGGACATGTGGCAGACCACATCAGCAAGGACACATGGATCAATCAAACGATGACAAGTATCAAGTTGAATCGACATTTCAGGTACGTGAAAATCACGAATCTAAGTGACACGTGGTAGCTACTCGACTCGTGACATGTCATCAAGTGACGTAAGTAAGTTACATCACTTCAGGATTTTTACTTCGGGAGTTTTACCACCAGCACTTGCCCAAAGTCTCAAATGTCAAAGTCCTGAAGTGGACACGAAACATCCGATCTGAAGATCACTTTAGGATCATTCTCCACCGTCGATCTACTACAGTGGAAGGATAGTGTAAGTGGAAGTATTAACCGAAATCAAGTGATCTCCACCACTTATGACTTACTTAGCAGGTGATCATTCCAAAGGAAAATGGAGCATCGATTAGCCTAAATTCCTGAAGTCCCGAACGCCGAAGACTCGAGGGCTGAAGAAGATCCAGGCCGTCAATTTCCAAAAGGACGCGTGGAAAAAATTTGTGTAGTTGGGGGAAAAACAATATGGGAGATAATGAAGAAAGAGAAGTTGAGATTTGAAATCCTTGAAGCCCGAAGAGCTGAAGGTGTTGAGGACCGTCGATCTATAGGAGGACACACATCAACAGATAAAGAACTCTGGGTATGAAATACTCCATAGGAAAGCAGAGAGTGAAAGCATCGAAGCTCCAAAGTGAATATCGACCATTGATCAAGAAGGGTGCCAAGGGTCATTGATCTGGTTTTCTTAGAAAGTGCCGAAGTCTCGAAGCATACTAGAGCCATTGATTTGAAGAGGACACGTGGTAGGAATTTGTGGACTCCGGCTAAAAGTTTTCTGGGAGAGCGTGAAGGTTGAGAATTGAATCGCTGAAGCCTGGAGTAGCAAAGTAGATCTTGATCGTTGATCGAGAAAATGGACACGCGTCAGTGGATTTTCAAATTTGGAATATCGATGCATGGAGGAAAGCAGGGTTTGAGAGTTGAAACTCCCGAAGCCCGGATCACGAAATAAGTCATAGCCATTGATTTGGAAGGGAGCTACGTGTCAACAGATCATGGAGATCTGGGATCACACGTGGAAGGAGGAAAGGAGGCAAATAAAAATCGTTGATCGAGAGCCATCACCAAGGGATTGGAGATCAACAGGCGTGCTCAATTGTGGGGTCAGAACATGCTCGAGTCTTAATTTTTCTTGAGCAGGCCGCAATCAAAACCATGGTATCGCCAAAGCCATACGTGGAGATTTGTAGTGAATTGCGGGGTGAAAAGCAGGTTTCCCTCAAACAACCTTTGGCCATGCCCGCAATCGCATGGTCACGTGATAACATCACCCAAGGTGACATCAATGAAGATAGGGGAAGGATTTAGAGCTACTAGGCTCCACATCAGAGGTTACACATTGAAAATTCAAAATGGCCTCTCCGTGTATAATCCAACGATGCTAATCAAACAGAATCTGATCGAAGGGTTGTTGTTTCACTTCGTGGTTTCTTGATCAGTTACGATTTAGTTACACTAACTAAATCATTGTTCCTGAGCGTTGGAATCATGATTCCTGAGCGTTTTTGAGATTCTTGACTTGAGCGTTGGAGATGCAGAGTGTAACAGAGGATGAGAGTAGGAATAAAAGAAAAATGTTGTGAGAGAGAGATGCAACTGTTTCTTTGTAAAGCAAGTTGTATAGTTATTCACGCATGTATAAGGAAGCCAAGCGTATGTGCGAAAGTGCAGAGGGGAGGCATAACACATAGAACGATCATGGCACACATAACATAAAACACATAAGAACATAAAGCACAAGAAGATGCGAGCAGGAAGACATTGATGTATTCAGAGCAGAGCAGTGTATCAGAACAATGATGAAACTGGTAAGCCATTTATAAATACTGTATCACTATAATAAATTTTAGGAAGAAAAGATTTATATCTTAGGGTGGTAGGGTGGTTCTAGGGAGGACTATTGTCCTCAGAGTTTCAAGTGGGTGCTTGAACATAGGGAGTTGTTTCTTCCATCTGGTTGCAGCCAGAAAAACCAGGGTGGTAGGGTGGTGCAAGGGAGAACCATTGTTCTATGTTATACAAGTTGGTGCCTGTGTGACTGGAAGTTGGTGCTTCCATCCAGTTGGTGCTGGAACACTCAAGGAGTTGGTGCTTCATTCTAGTGGGTGCTAGAGAAACCAAGGAGTTGGTGCTCCCAACAAGTTGCAACTTGTTAAACAGAGGTGGTAGCCTCACAAAGAGTTGGTTCTCATAAGAATGATAATGTACAGAAAATAAAGACTACTTATCATATTAATAAGAAGAGGTTTTATCCCTTTATGGGTTTCCTTAGGAATATCTGTCTCTTTATACTTCATGTGTGTGATTGATGTTGAATACTCTATTGCTTACTTCCCTGAATTATTGTGATCATCATTGAGTGTTTTGTAATGAGTTTAAAATGGGTATAATTATTTAAGCATAGTAACAACTGATTCACACCCCCCTCTCAGTTTTCTAACAACATTGTCCTTTGCATTTCATCTAACTTTTATTAATTAATGAATTAAATTTACACGAGTCTTGCAACCATTCACTTGTTTGGATTCATTTTGGATCAAACCTCCCCATTGAGAGAATTTTTAGTCTCTAAAAGAATAGAGGACCAATCTGGATCATTGTTCCTTCTATCTACTTCTTTGGAACATGGATCTAAATATGGCTCTTAGATACAAATCTAATTCAGTCCCTGGCTCTAATGTTGGCTTGCATCTACTAGCTAAAGTTTTATCTATGGCTATGTCTGTGGTTCTTGGCTTGCTTGTTTTGGTAATACAAAATTATTCTCATCGAATCTTAGTTCCAATCAATCTTTATATTTGAAATATTTCATCAAAATTCATTCCCATATTCAATGTGAATCTCTCTTGAATCCTCAGACTTGGAGATGGTCTATCTTGAAAGTTAATGAAGCTAAGTTGAATTATGTTTTTCTTGTCCAATGTGACCCCAACAAGCTATGCCATCACATATCAATTCCATATATAAGAATATGTGGATTTCCTTCTTCTACTATAACCAATTGCTTCTCGACATGGGAACAACCCTTTACTATTGCATGTGCTTACCATCATTCTATTCTTACAACAATTTCAGTTGAATGGCCTCCTTGGAATGCAATCAGAGCACCTTCTTTCTCCCAAAGACTTTGACAAATCCTACACATGTATGGTTATAGGGGACAATCACAAATAAATTATAGGCTTGAGGATGAGGGAATGCCTTAATATTTGGATGATATAAGGATGAGGGACTATCATTGACCTCTCTATACCAATCTTTGATACATATCCATGAAGAGAAACTTCTTTTGCAAGATTGTAGGTAAATATTGGAATGGGTCTACCTTGGTTGTTGGCATCAACTTGTTATCTTGTTCGATGGTGATGTGGATATCTTGTGCTGCTATAACTCTTTGGAAAAAAAAAATCTCCTTGGATTGGATATGTAGTGAGTTATCCTTTAGGCTTCAGTTTCCACACTCTTCTCTTGACTATGAAATTCATAGGGTAAAGCTCTAGATGAAGTTTCTAACACTTTTCTTCCCAATTCTCACTTAACTTGTAGTGGTGGAAAAAGTTCTTGGTACTATTGTATCTACTTCTTGACATACTCTTTTTCTCTCTCCTTTGAATTTACCATTGGTTTGGAGAAGTTTTCATTCCATTCCACCTCTGAAACAAATTTGTCTTGTGTCTTGCTTCTCCCAACACAATTCCAATTGATAGCTTGTCTTCCCACATAATGAACATACCTCTAAGTACCAAAAACTAGAAACACTATAACCTTTCCTCTTGTAGCAGTGACAAATAACATACATGTCTTTTTTTATGTGAGCCTCTTAGTATTCTTCTCCTTCTTGTTCTGACTAATATGTTTTCCACTTCTTCTAAGTGATGGTGTAAATTAAGTCTTTGCACTTTATTCATCACTTATTTTCTTCAATATACCACGAGAAGTATGGAGTGGTGGTGTGATGCGACCCTTACTTACCACTGATCTTTATTTTTATGAGAAAACCAACTATGCCATGTTCTTTACCTTCACAAATGCAATCTTAGTGTTATTCGATTTTTCCTCTCTACCATCAAAGCCTACGGATTCATGCTTGACCCTTGGTTCAAATACAATGGGGATTAAGATGCCTTGCCTTCTCTTTCCTATCCCTTTTCCATTGCATCCTTTCTACCTTAAAACTTTGTAACCAATGCCTCTTCTATTTTTTTCAAATTCACCAAAATTCTCTTGAGTAAGGTTTAAAGAAGGTGAACTTACCATGCTTGAATCAATCATGGTGCTAGCTTCTGTAGTGGAAATGGAAAGAGGCTACCTAGTATCTTGGACAATTGCTTGTAGCTCTACCAATGTCTCCTCCTTCTCTTCCAACTCATGGTGTATACAATCCATTGACTGAGTGAGCCTATCCTCTTTCCAACTATTCATGTAGATAATCTTCTCTCCCAATTGCATAAGTTACACTCTTCTCTTGTCCCAATATGGCATAACATTTATGAGAGAGTATTGACATTCAACAAATCAGTTCTTGAGAAATGGAAACAATTTTACAGAGGTCTCAAAGTTATTTTCCATCTCTACCATTCATAGGTCATACGTCCAAACCTTCTCCTTTAAGTTCATGTTCTCTTCTTGAAGCTGAACATTGATGGCCTGTAGGTATTCCAACCTTTATGTTTTTTGTTTACCCATGCGAGATCTAGTTTCTCTTCAACGTTTTTGCAACTATTCCATGATTAAATATTCAACTACCTTGATACCTTACAATCCGTAAATGAAGGACTTATATCCCACCCACTTCACCAACATGAATGCCTTGCAGAATTGACGCTGTCTATGTTTGTCTATATTATATAAACACCTTTTTTTATTGGAATGGCTACGTGTCTTCTATTCTCAATGTAGTCTGAACACAACAAACAACTCGACACTTTAGACCACGATTGTTTTCATAAATTATTGGCACGTTATATATGGTGTTTCTGTCTCTCTTCTCAACTCTAGTTAGAAACAAAACCTTTTGAACACAACCTAGGATCATGACATATAATCTAGTGTTATCATATCCTCCTTTAATCACTTGCCACTTGTATTTACGACATAGATTTATTTCATAAGGAATTTAAATGAGTCGAGCCAAAACCTTTAAAAAATTTAACCTTAATGGCAAGGTTACTTCTTTATTATGGAAATGGCTTCAAAAGACATAAACTTTAAATCAATCCCCTTTTTAAAAATAAAGTGAGGACCAAGACTCCTTTATTTAAATAATAAAGGTGTCATGTGGAAAGGAGCATGGAGAATATAATATATTTTTTCTTTTGGAATGGTCAAAGTAATAACCATAGGTATGTTTAAGAAATTTATGAAGTAATGTCATAATTAAAATGACATGAAATATATGTGGGAAAGTGAATCATAGTATTAAATTTGATAGTTCTAGGAGTAGGAAAGAGTCTTTTGAAATTTGTAGAAGAAAATTTATGAGAGTGCGCAAAAGTTTGCGCAAGAAATTTGAAATGAGGGGAAGCGTGACAATGCTTTGCAGACTAGGAACTGATAACCAAAATGGTCATCAACATGAAGGTTGAATTTCAATTGGTGAGGTGTGTAGAACCTCAAGATCAAACGAATTACTATGTATAGGTTGTCTAATATCTAATAGCTTCAATCAATCCAATTTTTACTATTCTTAGGAATGGATTTCCATTCTTCATAAGTAGACTTAGAAACTTAGTTGGAAAATTGCAACAACTAGATTCTAATAACCATTTATATGAATTCAATATGTAATGGATGAGATCACTATATCATTGTTGGATTTCACAAAGTGTTAAATGTAGGGTTTGATATTTTAGGGGCATATTTTTCATGGTTAGGGTTTTAAATGTAAAAATATAAAATAAATTTAACAAAAATGATAAAAAATGTAGGGTTGTAGGGGCATATTTTTCATGGGTATGGACTTATTTCTTCCTCCTCCCTTTCTTCTTCCTCTACCTCTTTTCCATCCTTCTTACTATTATTATTTTTCTCCTCCTCCTTCCCCTCCCTCTTCTTCATCTTATCCCCCTC
>ML780334.1:721410-733208 GCA_009831015.1 Picea engelmannii
TTTAATTTTCCCCTCCTCATCCTCTTCTTCTCATCTCTCTCTTATTCTTTTTCTTCCCCTAGTCTGATCCATAAATGGGGGACTTATAACCCACACACTTAAGAAATGTGGATGCTTTATATAATTAAATTTTCTCTTTGTTTCTCTATCTTATATATATATATATATATATGGAATGGCTACAAAGCCTCCATTCTCAGTGTAACCTGTACACAAAAACCAGATAACAATGCCAATAATAAAAAAATATTTTGAGTGAAAATTGAGCTATTCCATAGCTATATGGTTTAGTGAATTCCAACGCAAATACAAGAAGAAAACTTTTATAAATGATGTCCCTATTTGTGGGCTTTAATGTCAGTGCCAATCTAACACAAAGGGAAGCTAGTCACACCCATTTTCACCATATCTTCTTCCTTTATTATTTAGTCTCAACAATCAAATATCTTAGAACTCAAATATATTATACTAGTTGCATGTATGTGCTCAGTTAAGATAATTATCACCACACTTTGTGTTTAAGATGTGAAATTACAATTAAGTCGAGTTCAACCATTTCTCTTACATCCAATATACCTTCAAGCATTTCATCAATTAGAAAAATTCCCATACATATTTTAACACTCGATGATGTATTTTGCTTAGTTAAATAGGCTACACTCTATGTTTTGCACCCTCCACTCAATCCTAAAGGTTCTCAATAGTCTAGTGAAGGAGTAGCTATGAGTATTGTTCAAGTAGGAAACAGGAATACACTATGCACTCTCATCGACAACAATGCATATCTCGATGATCTATTAATTGAAGACATGCTATGGAATATGCATATAACTTTGGTTATAAATTATAGTGGTCAAATACCAACACTTTTGTTATTTTACTTTTCTTCTTTTACAATACTCCACTAGTAGATGGATAACCCCCCCTTCAATTTTGTAAATAGAAGAATGTCCCAATATAATCAATAAGTAAGTATAAAACCTTATTGCCACTTTGCTATAAATTGATGTTTATTGCAAAGTATTGCTCCAACAATACAAAGTCAATTCAAAGATGATGAACTCTATTGATTTATAATTCAAGTAATTGAGAATGGCTAATCACTCATGCTCAGAATGCTCTCACTTCTAATCATTATCATGTGAAAATAATCCAACAAAAACAACTTATATATATATATATATATATATATATATATATATATATATATATATATATATATATATATATATATATATATATATATATATATATATATATATATAAACAAAAAAGATCATGATAAAAAAACAACATATTTCCTATCATTTATTCCTTCTCCATGCATACCCTGGTTCTTATAGGTGGAACTCCATGGCTTCAATTTTCTCCCCTTCTATGAACTCATAATAACCGAAATCCCCGATAGGGAGTTCTAGAGCTTCCTTTGAGAGTGAGTCCACTTTTTCATTGAGTTCATGGAGAATGTGGTTGAAAGAAAACAATTCAATGGATTGTAAAGAGAGCTTGATGTCGCAAAGCATCGATTCAAACCTAATATTCTAAACATTTACCTTCTACTTTCCCACTCGATGACCATCTTGGAGTCTCCTAAAACTTGATTTTTTTTATGAACTCCGCTCTGTTATTTGTGTCATTCCTCGAGGCATAACACATGTGGACATAGTGGTTTTTATTCACATGGAGAACCACTCTGAATCCACATGCTGGGGGGTACCCTTGACATGCACCGTTGAAAAATCCCCAAGGAATTTCATAGTTTAAAGTTGACATTATTGGGAGGTAGGGCTCCTTGGATTTGACCTCTACTTTGTGATCCTTTTCCATCCACAATGTGATATTGACCACTACCTTGGGAGGAATGAAATTTTCATTGAATATGTTGTTATTTCAAGCCCACCATATGTTGGACACCATTAGGCTAGGGAGTCTCGAGTAGAGATGCACTACATGGCCAACAATCCAACATTTGAAACAATCTTCAAGATTGGATTTGGTCCAAAACACTCGCGGCTTAGATTTTCCTAAATCCTTTTCCATACCTAATCTGCATAAGGGAAAGAAATGAATAAATGAGTGACCATTCCTCATTTTAAAAGCATAAAGAACAAAGACCAATAAGGGGTGATTTTAAGAACCCCCACTAAATTTATATATATAATAAATAGGCGAATCCCCATGATACATAGGAAAAAATGAAGACTATTTTATCAATTATATAATATGTATATATAATGTTTTGGTGAATCTTTTAGTCAATTATATAATCTTGTAAAATCTTGGCGAATCTTTCACTGAATTATAAAATATTTTAAAAACTGGGCGATTTTTTCACTGAATTATAAAACCTTGTAAAGTCTTGGAATTTTTTTTGATAAAGAATAAAACCCATATATAATAATAGGGAAATGTGTTCATTAAACTGTAATATACTCATTTTACATATTTGGAAAAACAAACATAGTTTTTCCATCCTTTAGACAATGTTGCAAGAATCATGGGTTTTGTTTGCCAAGGTTGTTCCAAGGGCTTACATGACATCAAGGATGGAAACTAGGGAAGAGTGTTCCAAGGGCTTACATAAGGAAGGAGTGGAATGAGCTACTGGTTTTTATTCAAAGGTATATGACCTGTGAGGGAAGGTATAATTCAACTTTCCTGTATCACATTCAATTATTGGAACATTTCATAGGTACTCATCCACTCAATATGCCCTATTTTTTGGAAAATCCTAGTAAAAATGTCTAACAATGTCAAAGCCAATCCTGCTAAGGATGAGACCATAATTTTTCATTGTGATTTGATTAAATTACTCATCATTGAAGAACTGAAGAAAAGAAAGAAAACATGGGGGTATTTTTTGTTTTGGTCTGAGTTCACCTATGAAGAATATTCTGAGAATCCTCTTGGAAAGAAGAAGAGAGTCAAGAAATGCAAGCAACCTATTGCACCTGATACATCAAAGGAATCCACCAACAGGAAAAGGAGAAGGATAGATTTCCTCGATGATCCTAAGGATGAAAACATGGTCAAAATGAAAAGAGATAAAGTGGTTTCTTGGAAGGAGAGGCTTAAGGAATATAGAGTGTTAGACAGATTTCTGAAGACAAAGAATGCTATCTTGAAATCCTAGATTGCAACAGTTTCCTCATAGAAAGACAAGTACAAAAAGAAATATAAGAAGTTGTCTAAGAAGGCTAAAACGTACTTCATATTTAGTGCTAAATTTTGCAAGAAGTACAAGATCATGAGGAGCAAGTGGTTTTACTTAAAAATAAATAACCAAAGGAGACCATCTCTGCAGAATGGATATGAGTGCATAATGATGCCCGAACTAACCAATATTCCCTTAGCCTTCACAACAAATATAATATCTTTATCGACATCCTTTACATATCATCCTTTGAAGTCAACAATATTTTCAATAAAGCATCCATTTGCATCAACTGGGATTAGAATATCCTCTAAACTCGATGAACCTCAAGCCTTGGCATTTTATGCCAAAAACTCAATAAGATTGGCAATGTTTCCAACTAACATAACGAACCTGATTGACAATCTCTAGGTTGTTAAGTGTATGGCAAAATTTGTGCATGTTGATTTTGCCATTAAATTTCTACAGTTCTATGTAGTGAAATTCTAACAAGGGTGGATTGATAGATCTAATTAGGGCATTGTGATGCTATATTTTGACAAGGTCATTCAACTAAATAAAAGGGAATTTTGAAAGAATTGAAAGATTTCCCTGGGAGTGTGATCTAGTGGCAAGCAACGAGGTAATCAATCTTGTATTAATGTTGAGACCAGGGTTCAAAACCCCTCGAGTGGGTGTGCATGATGTTAGGTGCAAGTCCTAAGTAACTTTGACAACATAGATATGCCCCTCATTGCACAACAACTTAGCCAAAGATATTCTATAAAAAGTATCTATGATTTAAAAATAAAAATAAAAATTGAAGGATTATGAAGACCCAAGGCGGGTTGAGAGATATAATTAGGGGAGGTAATGTTAGTCTAGGATTTTGACAAGGTCATTCAACTAAATCAAATTGAATTTAAAAAAATCAAGTACTCTTGGTTTTTTAGATGAACCCTATAATATGACAAAATATTTGTTATCTAATGCCCAAGGCTTGGTTATTGATAATTGGGTCTTTTCTACATGACAATGGTTTAATCAATGCTTAAGGTTAACCTTAAGCTCATTTAAGTGTTAGTATTTGTTAGCAAGATTTATTTGTTTAGAAAACACAGATTTTTCATGGTGAGGTTGATTGATATGTTGAAGTTAATTTGATATTTGAATTAAAATTAATACAAAATAGGTTTAATACCTTGATTAAGATTTACTAGTTATGCTTGGGTCCACCACTCTGTTACAATATTTAGATTTTAAATAGATATATAGGATTTTACAAAATAAAAATTCATGTCACTAAACACCAAGGTTGTCTCATTATGGACCTTTCCACAAATTACCACTACTAGAAAGCTCCATGATTGTCTCATAGTGTTGGTTGTTAGGTGAAAAGATATTTCATGGGCTTGGGTGTCATACAACCTAGAAGGTGGTGATCTATTAATGCCTCAATCTGAAACATAATGCTATCTCAATCAGTTGCGCCCTTGTGACTCTTAACTTTTCCAAATATCATTTGATACTCTTGTCAATTTGTTGCAACAATTATAGTGTCAACAAGTTCCTTATTGTTGAGTAAGTGAAATCAATTAGTTGAGAACCAATGGAGTCAAAGATTCTGGACAAAACACTGTCTTATAGTGATAATATGATTAAAGGAAGACTGTAATATGTACTAAAAGGAATACCTTCAATTGTAGCCACCTTATATTTCTCATCTTTTCATTAAGAGACTAAATCATGTCCATACTATATTTTCCACCTGTTTTCATTTCCAACCACAACACCTAGTCTATCATTTAGTGTTATATGCCTTGCTTTCAAACATCTATGAGCACTGGCAGAGCTTTCCCTCGCGTCCCTTGTCATTTTCTTGGTTAGTATTAAAAAATATTTCCCCAGCTTTGGCTTATAACACCTAAGACACTACCATTACTTCTATGCAAGATGGTAATGACAATAACTACTCTTATATAGTCATAAAAAAATTTGTAGTCACTAGTGATTTGATTGGATTTTTTAAATCTTGTCATTACATGAATGAGTTCTTACAAAATCCTTTAATATTAAAGTAGCAATATTTAATAAATGGTTATAAATCATTCATATATATGTACAATTGCTTGTGGGTTAATAAAAAATCAAATTTGTGTTTTGAAAGCGCAACATTATCTGAGTTTCTGAGTAGTTAAGTTGGAATGTTTTGAAAATTGAATCCACTGTAGAGATTAGTTGTACCTACCCAATACATGTCGTTCCATAGTCAATCTTAATTATTTTTTTTCTTCTATTTTGTTGCATCACCAATAAATGTACATAGGGATTCTAGCATGAGTAAACAAGAGATTCAATGCGTCATTGATGGCTTTGATTTTGTCAATTTCTAATTCATTTATAGAGTATGAGTGTGACAAAAAAAACATTGTACTAAGAAGAAGCATGTCATTCTAAACACAAAAACTGTGACATTTTAGCTGAAATTTTGGTTGGCAAAAATGATATCCAACAATCTCTTTTTTTTTTCCAAGAAAAAAATCTTTATATTTGATATTTCACAATAGAAATCAAAATATACATGCTCTACCCTGTTGGATCTTTGAATTAAAACAAAAAATATTCAGTCTTATCCTTTTAGGACATATTACAGTCTTCAATACAGCTCAAGGCCACCATAGAAACAAAGATCTGATACAAAAATATTGTTTCCTAAGAGTCTCAGTCAGACATCTAGACTATAAGAAACAAAAGAGTATCATGTCAGAATAGAGACTTGACAGAATATGAAAAAAGAGAAGATACCATGAATTCTTGCTCATTCAAGAATCAAGATGCCTTCCTGCAAAAAAATGTCTTACTTAGAAAGAAGATCTTCTTTGGCATTGAATTCCCTGAAAATGCGAGAAAAACCAATTTCTTCAAAAAAAAAATTTGCCTCCAAGGATTTCTCCATGATTGAAATCCAGGTTAGAAATTTGACATCAACCATTAGCCCAATCCATCAGAATCTTTGAGTCCCCTAAGACCTGCATATTGCTGACACCTTTTTCAACTACAGTTTTCATCAAAATCCACAGGGCATAAAATTCTACTCTATTATTTGTTCCTTTGACAACTCCATGTTTGAGAAGAAAATAATGCAAATTATTTAAAAGGAAAATTTCTCTAGCTCCACACATACCTGGGGTACCTTGACACACACCATCAAAGAAACCCCAGGGATATGAATAGTCAATTTTGGGCTCCTTTAAACATTGGGAGCTTTTTGCTTGGGAATCTTCCAACATTCCCCATAACAGGTTCTCATTTGATTAGACACCCATATTGAAGTTGCTTCCTTGCCTTGGAATATCATATTATTTCTTGTAAGCTGAAATCCCCACATCACATCATAGGGGAGTGCTCTATGAACATAAATAGATCTATCTGAAATCCAAGACTCAAAGATATCCACTAGGGAATTTTTGTCCCAACATGATTTGACATTGATGGCCTGCAAAACTTCCTTCCAAATTGCTTGTGTAAATGAACAAGAAACAAAGATGTGATCCATAGATTCACTTGCACTCTTACAAAGAACACACCATCTAGGTCCTATCCAAATCCTCTTTTGGACATTATTCCATATTAGGATCTTGCTGACTAAATTGGCTAAAGCTAGTCAAATAAAAATTCTAGTTTTGAGAGGGCATATACTAGGTTCCATACCAGTTTCCACCACCAAACTCTCTATATGTCTATATCTTCTTCCATCTTACCTTCATATCCTAGCTTTGCAGTGAGAATCCCTGTATTTGCTAGCATTATTTCTCAACCACATTAAATATCATCCTGATCCTTGAGACTTATAACTCTATGATTTAGAAAGAACATATATTGAGTCCATTCTGAAGCCCTATCCCCTGTAGATTTAAATCCTCAGATGATTTCCATAATTGTACCCCTCTTCCATGATCTTATTGAATTGAAGCAACTGCTAACCTTATTATCCCCTTATAATGAAGCTCAACAATCAGAGGATCATATCAGATCAGATCAGATCCACTACACCCTATCCATAGATCAACACCTATTCTTAATTTTTCCCCTCTTCCACTTTTCCGTGCAAGTCGATTGCCCAAGGTTGGAAATGATTTTACCAACCCTTTTCGTACATTTGAAGCAACCTTTAATGATTTTCTTTCCAATCTGATCCAGTTTTCCAGAGCCCTATCTTCCAGAAACTTAGCCTTCATCACTTTGCCCCAAAATCCCTCATTACACAACATTCTCCAAAATATTTTCATTACAAGTGCTTGACCAAAAGCATAAATTTTCCTTAAGCCTCATCCTCCTGCCTCCTTTGGTTTTTCTGTCCCTATCCATTTCACAATGGGAATGCCCCCAACTTTCCTCTTTCCCATCCAAATAGACCTAAAGCACTTTATTCTCATCTTATCCAAAATACCTTTGGGGATGTGAGAAATTGAAAACCAATAAACAAGAACACTCTCCAACACATACTTAACCAACACTAACCTTCCTCCCCTGGACATAAATCTATGGCACCAACAAGTGATTCTAGCTTCAATATTTATAAACAACCATAACCAATCTACTAATTTGTAATAATTGGGGTTTAAGTGGAAACCTAGATATATGAATCCATTGTCAATAGGGCTTGAGTTCATGGAAAACATCTTGATCTGCCCCTCCATGACCTCATTCAAACCATTGAACAACATGCAGGATTTGTTCATGTTGACTTCCATCTCTGTTGATTTGCAGTAAGTATCCAAGATTACCTTGATACAATTCATTTCCCTTAAAGAGTCATTATCAAACAAAAAAATATCATCCAAAAACAATAGATGTTTAGCTACAATTGGGCAGTATTTGTGTATATTCTTTGAATATTTTGTTTTATGTGTCTTTTTTTCTCGTTAAAAAATAATAATTATGTTCATAAAAAGACAAATACATTCCATACATGCATATTGAATTTATAGAAATACATTTCATACATTCTTCTTTTAATCACATGACCTCTTTCTAATCTTAAAACCTGGAACCTTGAAAAATGGAAATGAGTGACATGAAAGTGGATATGAAATTAAGCTTGCAAATGTTTGACACCTTTACATCTGATAAAGGGGCATAACTTGCATCAAGAAAATATCAAGTGCTAACACAAGTGATAAAGGGGCATATGGTTGATATTGATGTACAATTTACTAGGCTGAAAAGGGATGTCAGAAAGAAGGATATACAAAGAGCACAGTTGGTGAGTATGTATAAGAAAAGCCTCAGCTTAAGGTCAAGCAACAAAAAGTTAGCAGAGGATGTCTACTTGGCAAAGAATATGTTGAGCAAGAAGAATTTGAAAATCTTTTTGAATGAAACTTTTTCATCTAGGCCTGTTAATGAAAGAAGTCGATTAATGAATAATCTAAGTAATGCCTCATTTTTGTGTTATGACAGGCTCGCTGTTCATTTTGGTTCTTAGCATATTGAACAGTAATTTGGACATGTTAGCATATGATATCACAATGACAATATGTTCTATTTTGATGTCATTGATGGGAAGTGTTTTGATTAATTTTCCAAAGGTGAAAGTTGATTATTGAAGCATAGGGAAGATGCTTGATTGAAGATATGGAGAAATTGAAGAAAACAAAGATGCATATCACATATTTACTCTGTTTTTAGGGTTTTTGGTAATAGAATAATAAAAGGGAGATGAAAGTACAAATGCAGCATTGTCAGAAGGGATTCTTTTGAGATACAAGGTGTTCACTTCTCAAGTGATACATTTCACAATCCTCAACACTTGATTTTAGTAGTGAAAGTATCACTTTATTATATCAAACCCTAATTTTGAAGATGGAGTGAAAAGGAGGGTAAAGTGAATAAGTTTCAAGTTTTGAAGGTTCTACAGGTCTTAGTATGAATTATCAGGTCTACAGAAACTCCCTACAACACTTGATTCATCTACCAAAACAATTCTCCACTCATATTTCTCAAATACAGTCACCTACAACCAGTCTGTAGCGCAAATCAGGTTTCTTTAGTGTATTGCGATGCAAACTGAGGATTTTCTTGTATATGCAGATTTGGTCAAATTTGCACAACGGTTTTAAATGCAAAATTCTTTTAGTGATTAGATGGTTTTTTTGATTCCAGAATTGCTTCTATTTTTTTTGTATTTTTAGTATCCTAAAGAAGAGCCTTCATAATTTCCTATAATTTCTATGTTTGGTGGCCAAAAACAAAAAGTTGGCTTTGGAAGGAAAAAAACTCCAAAACTATGAACATACCATGGAAAAGAGAAGCCTCTAATTCCATTATTATCTTTACTTCTAGTATTTAGGTTATACTTATAATTGGGATATTGTAATCTTGCTGAGAAATGGAAATGAAGATTTATCAACAAAAGTATTGGACCAGTTTCTCCAAACAATGTAAATGAAATAATGATTGAGAATAAATCCTACTATCCAAGCTCAAATACCCCTAAATATGCATAAGAGAAAAGAAGCACTAATATTTTCATTCCAACAACATGGAGTTCACTCATATATGTCATGGAATATTGGCAATTACTAGCAACATAAGAATGCTATAATAATCTATCTCAAAATCACAGGGCTATTATGATATCAAGACAATAAGTGTTTCTTGGATTCATTTAATGTAAGTTTGGCTGTGGAATGGATATATTGGGAACTTAAAAAGAATTAAGGATAAGAGAGGAAGAGGACAACTGGTTTAGTAAAAAAATCCAATGTTGGGGATCCATACCCCCAAATTAGGGCCTAACACTTTTTTAACCAAAATAAACACAAAATTCCAAACTTGACAAAATGCTCCAAAATGCAACAAACAAACAAACCATTAATATTTATCAACATATTAGAGCAAGACATCAAATAAATTTCATCTACTTGAATGAGCCCATTCTTACTTAGCAGAATTCTTGTTAAATCGAGTATCTACCCTTTAATACTAGGACACTATCTATGTGAAGAGATATGTCCCATCTTCACCAAATTCCAACTTCATTTCATGCCACATACAAGAAAGAGACAATGCAATAGTTAAATATCAAATCATGAATCTTAAAATAACTTGCATCAAGAAAATGTGGCTCCAATTTTACAATGAAAAACACAAAATATAGATTATAGAACCTATTTTTACCTGAAATGCATCCTCAAATTGGCATATAGTAATCTTGATATGATAAAGGATTTCCAACCTACTCCAAAAATAGAGAAAAAATGTATCACGAGAATCACATCATCTGTTTTATTCCATTCACTACTTCTTTCACCACCAATGGAACACATATACCGAAATAAGTGTTCCCTAGGCCCTCATATATATTGGATTAGATCAAATGTTGCAGTATATCAATTTCCTAGTTCTCATCTTGGTGCTCATTTTCTTCATTCTGAACAAGACCCTCTCCAGATGGACTATCATTATGAGCCTCCAAAGAATTATGTTATGTATCAAGTTTATTAGAGAAACTTGTTATATTGTTTTCTCCCCTTTTATCACAATCTGATCGCCAAAGAGCTAGTGCTCTTTCATATGGAAAATTGGTAATGTCATACTTTGTTACATATAATATTAAACATATATCCATATGTTTATAAATCTTGTTTCTCATCTTTGAATTAAAAATGATAGTGCACTAAACATTCTCTCATCCTCCACTGATCCCAAAATCATGGTTTGACACAAATCCGCTAATTTGAAATATTCAGATATGTTTTCCTATAAGTATTGGCTAGCACCCAAAATAGTCCATAATCTTGCTATTGCACCATATTCTAGAGGATTCTCCAAAGCGAAAAATTGATTCCACATTGTTTCAGCGAAGCGTGTGTCTTGTTGAAACAATTTTGATTGATCCAAAATACCTTCAACCCGTTCTCCATGTATCTCGACCTTCTTGCAAAACTAGTCCACTAAAGTATTTATTTTTTCCACAAAGTCACGTTTTAAAGTAGGTTGACATTTTAAATTGTTCCAATATTCAGGGTACACCACAGACATGGCCTCCAACAATTCATCTCGAGGGAATCGTTCTCTTATATCCGATGACAGTGACTTTGCAATTTCTATCAAGTTGCACCTCATTGAAATGACAACATTGTAGAATAGGTCTCTTGACACAGGGCGCTCTTTGGTGGTTCGTCCTGTCTTATCAATATAATGAAAAGGAACCATATACCCACGCACTTCCATACATAGTATCCCTTTTTCATCAAACTTCAAATA
Source organism: Picea engelmannii (assembly GCA_009831015.1). Taxonomy (NCBI): domain Eukaryota; kingdom Viridiplantae; phylum Streptophyta; class Pinopsida; order Pinales; family Pinaceae; genus Picea; species Picea engelmannii. The sequence goes on from ML780334.1 coordinate 732,815, forward strand.
ATTTTCAGTATTTTCTATATCAATGATTGTAGTCCAATTTGTAAATCGTGGACTTGCGAAAGACTTTGGCATTGTATACAAATTATCCAATGAAAGGCATGCAATTTTTTTTTGCATTTGTGTATTCTGCAATATACATTGTGCGACTTTGAGACATTTTCACAAGGACATTCATTTCATCTAGCATAGGAATAATTCCAACCAATGTTAATAATGTCTCTATGTCAGTTAGTCAAAAGAGAAGATCTTGAGATTTATCTACACTGAAGCAATGTTCATACATCACCCTTACCAAGGATTGGTACTCACTAAATAATATTTGAGCTGGTCCATTCAATGAGATCCATCTTGTATCAACATATTTTAATAGCTTGTTTCCATTTGTAATACTGTC
>ML780334.1:759680-799935 GCA_009831015.1 Picea engelmannii
CATCTTGTACTTGAAAATTTAAGTGGGGTAAAAGGAGGTTGCCCCCTCGAAGAGGCTTATTATCTGAAATTATCTCTTTTTCAAGGCGTTGAGTACTTTTCCTGAGGTTTTTCTATGCTATATTGATGTTTGGTTCTTAACACACTATAATTTTAGATCCCCCCTATGCAAAGCTTCCCTCCAACACTACTACATATTGAAAAAACTGTGACGACTACTTGCGACGAAAGTACTCTTTCGTCGCAAAATTCAAGAGAAAAAGTTCAATTTTTCAATTTTGTTCTAAATCCAGCCTGTATTCGTCACTCTATTGATGGAACCAAACTTTCGTTTGTTTCGTGACGATCATCAATATAGTGGACTATTGTCTCTATTTCAACGAACATGTGTATTCGTCGCAAGAGCGATCCTAACTATTGGTCGTTCCAGTTTTTGACACTATCCATATTGACAGTTATACATTTTGACAAAGTCTAAATTGATATAGTCAAATTTCGTGACAAGAGCGACGATATGACCATTATATTTAGGTCACTGTCGTCACAATTGCGATGAAAGTGACCTAAATTTACCTATAAATATTTGACAATTTAAAGATGTTGCAACAATCTTGCTATAACAACGACGGTTCCAAAAGGGTATTTTTGTGCAGAAGTTGTGTGGAAAAATGTCGCAAAATATAGTTAGAGGTGGGGGAAAAAGTAAAGCGGGTAAAAAGGGTGATGGTAGATGTTATTGCCCTTGCAAAAAATGTTGCCTCATACATCCTATAAGAATTTTAATAGCAACAACTACAAAACATTGTAGGAAATATGGGCACATTGATGGTGGATCAAATTAATATTGTCCCATGGTAATTAGCTATATATTCATTATTTGTTTTTATATTGTCAATTTTATATAAAATTATATATATGTATATATATTGTTTGAATGTTTGTTATAGTATACACTAATTTTGCATGATTTTTTGTAATTATAAAGTTAGAGTTTCCCTCTAACTGCCCGCAGAATATTGCACCAAGTAGTAGTAGAAATGATGTTGTACAAGCTGAGGAACATCATGACCAAGCAAATGAGGATCTCATGGAAGAAGATGATGGGACAAATCAAGTTAATGATCCCATGGAAGAAGATGATGGGACAAATCAAATGATCCAATATTTGTTTTCACAGTCGGATGAGGATGGGGACAATGCTGGTATTTATGATGAACCTCTATTAGAAAAGACAAATAAACGACTCTATGAAGGATAAATAGCAAATCTTCTCTCCGCTACATTGCTTCTAGTGAACTTAAAGGTTATGAATAATTTGATTTGTCGAACACTTGTATGACACAGATCCTAAGGTATGTAATATGTTTCATCTCATATTATACATAAATGTTGATTTTTTTTCTATTTGTTTTTAGTGTTAATTAATGTGTAAAATAAGAAAGCAATTTTTACGATTAATATTCTTTACATTAACTAGTTATTTGTTATGTTGTAGATTGTTAGGTGAATTTTTGTTATCATCGTCAAATATTTTACCTCGCACATATTGAGGTTTTCATTCCATTATGAAAGACATTGGAATGGATTATCAAACTATAGATGCATGTCCTAATGATCATATTATATATTATGGACACCATGCTTCAAAAATAGAATGTTCGCAATGTCTTATTAGTAGATATCGAACCGATCAAGTAACAAAAAGGGTGCCTCGAAAGGTTCTTCATCATATTATCATAATTCCACGTTTGCAACGATTGTTCAAATGTGAAAGCATAGCACAATTTATGGATTACCATGCACATAACAAAAGTGGAGATGGTGTTCTTCGAATGTCTGCCGATGGTTCTGCAATTAGGGAAATTGAGGAAAAATGGGTAGATTTCAAAGATGAACCTCGTAATGTTAGGCTTTCATTGGCAACTGAAGGTGTTAATACATTCGAAGAGATTAGGTCTATTTACTCAGTGTGGCCTATTTTTGTTATCAACAATAACATTCTATTTACTCAGTGTGGCCTATTTTTGTTATCAACAATAACATTCTTCCTTGGATGTCAATAAAGAGGGAGCACATAATGTTGACAATGATTGTTCCAGGTATTTGTTTACATTAATTTTTTGAATGTAACATTTTCATTTGTTTCAATTTTTGCATGATATCTTTTGTTTATTTGTTTACTTATACATATATTACATGATATCATTCCTATAGTAATTATGTGTAATTTCAAACAATTAGTTAAGTACCGGGTTAAAGATATGAATGTATATATTTAGCCTCTTATTGACGAGCTACTAAAGTTATGGGCTAGCATCACAATGTATGACATATGTAAACCAATCGGGGAGAAGAAATTTAAATTTCGTGGAATAATTTTATGGAGAATTCATGATGCCTCTGGACTAACACATTTTTGTGGTATGTAGAATTCTAATATTGCTCTTTAATACTATATAATTTTTTAATGTTATCATGGTGCATGTTTAATTTTTAAATAATCTCATCGTATAATTGACATTAATCCATTTGTTGCAGGTCTTCAAACAAAGGGTAAATTTTCATGTCCAGTTTGTGGCCCTAAGATGAAGTATCGTCATTCAAAAAGTTTAGGAAATATGGTGTTTGATGAATATAGGCACCTCATCCCTAACAACCATAGGTATCGTAATACTGAAAAACATCTTTTCAATGGGAAAGAAGAGACTAGTTTAAAACCACGAAGAATGACACCTCACCTATGGACGTTGGAATATAATAGAAATCGTCAAAGTACTCAATTTCTTTATGTATCGTAGATCATGTAATGTTTTGAATGTATATTTTAATCATTGAATTTATTTTAATGTATTTGATAATTATTTTTGTGATTTCTTTTATGCTTCATGAAGGCCTCGATCATCATGAAGGTATTAATAATGGGCTTCCACGAGGAATGCAATGTTATCCTGCTCAATTCATGAGGTTTCCCTACTATGAGGAGACAAAAATAGCTCATTTGTTTGATACAATGCATATCGGGAAGAATGTGACAGAAACGTTATGGAGAATCATAGATGGTAGGAGGGACAAAGAAAAATTTGTTGAAATTTGTACTGACATTCAGGAAGCCAATCATGCAATGCGAAGTGTGATCCGATATTCAAATAGATCAGATGGAGTAATAGACCGAAATAACCTTCCATGGTTATTAACAGAGAAACAAAGCAATGATGTAAAAGAGGTCATTCAAAGAATTACATTTTCCACGGGTTTTTCTTCAAACATAAATAATATCTTAACGAAGAAAGGTGAATTTGGTGGGGTAAAAACACATGATTGGCATACCTTCATTAAGGCAATAATTTTGGTATACATATTTATATATATTGGCCTTATACATCTTTTATTTATTTTATTTTTTCTTGTCTACTTTGGTTGAAACAAATAACGATTCATTTTTTTGTTACGGTATGTTCTATCACTATCTCTCCCAAATGACTTTGACAACAACATAAAACAAGTTATATATGATCTTGGAAAATACATGAGGTAAGTAGTTGTGATTTATATGCAAAATGTTATTTCAAATTATTGTTGTACTTATATAATGACACTCGTTTTACTTGTAATGTAATATGTTATATTATGTTATGTTGAAACATGTTATTTTCTTGTGCCATGATCTCATGTAGATGGTTGTCATTGAAACAAATCCATGAAGATGATATAAAGTATTGGAAGAGAGAAATTCCTCGTCTAATGTGTGAAATGAAAAAGTATATACCTCCAACATTTTTCAATGCACAAGGACACTACCTCATACACCAGGTTAAGGAGATTGAAATTTGTGGACCTGTTCACACAAGGTCAATGTGGATGGTGGAGAGGCAGTTGAAATCATTGAAGGTGTTGGTTAGACAAAGAGCACGTCTTGAGTGTTCTATGGTGGAGGGATATGTGGTATATCAATCCATGGTGTATATTAGTCAATATATTCCTAAATTAACAGCGCCAACTATGCATGCAGTGGATCACATTTGGGATGTGAACTCCATCAAAAAATTTGAAGCTTAGGAGAATCTGTTGGGGAAAGGTACAATGAAAAAAATGAGAGGTAATATATTAATAATTGTGGAAATTTATATTAATAATACATATAAAGTTTCATTTTTTGTGTATATGATCATACTCATTAATATATTAATATAATTTATTTCATAAATTATTAATATTTATAACCTGCATATTGGACGTTATAACTAATATTTAATATTGGTGAATTATGATTTCTTGATTCAGTTGCTCAAGAGTGGGATGCACTGCATTTATACATTGCAAATAATCTTGACTGGATGAATGTATGGATTGAAATATGTAAACAACATAATGGAGGTAGGTTATCATGGCAACGACTGTCTGAATTGGTTAGAGAAGCTTGTCGTAACAAATATGCCAATGTTACACAAAGGGAAATTGATTTGGCATATGGTTTGAAATATGGACAGGTAAGCAAATTCACCCATTTTATTCAGTTATTTTATATTATATTAATGTGACTACATCTGTACTGTATTTTTCAGATACTTTTGAAGTTATATAAATATATATGTTAAATTATTAATTGACAATGCATCTTTTACATATCTGTCATATTGCAGTTGAAACACCACAAGGCTATGTGGTGCAATGGTCGTAAATTTTGCATCAAACAATTGGATGAAACCAAGAAAACTTATGATAGTGGGATAATTGCAGTATTCCAGGTCACTAATGTTTCCTCTAAGAGTGATAGACATCCCCGAGAATCTGAAAATAGATACTATGGGTATTTAAATGATATACTTGAGCGTGACTTTAATTCCTTCAAATTAGTTATGTTCGATGTCAAATGGTATAGGTTATGAATGCATGAACGTGATGAGGAAAGAACTGTTATTCAACATGCCAATAGATTTCCAATGATTAAAAAAAAGGTGTTTGAAAGAGGACATGATCGTTATGTTTTTCCAAGCTAATGTGAACAGGTATTTTACTCAAATGTTCCAGGTGAGAGGGATTGGTCATTTGTTGTTAGATATGATCCAAGAGGAAGGCCAATTAAGTATACTCATTTACAGGAAGAAGATGATATTGAAGATCAAGAATATGATTCGACAGACCAGACAGAGCCTGAAGATCATGTAGGTTCGACAGATGAAGAAGATGAAGAAGATCATGATCCAAGCGTAGGAGACAATATTGCAATTCTTGATGATGATGTCAATGAAAATATGCTCGAAAATGACATTGATGACGATGATGATATCATCAATCCTTTCAACATCGTTTCTGAACTGGATGATGATACACATGTCGAATTCGATGAAGAATATCAAGATACAAAATAAGGATGATTACACAGATGTTGAGGTTGGATTAGGCAAGTGACTATATAATATTTTAATTTGTATGAATTATTCTCTTAAAATAATTTACTTATAATGTCATGGGTTAATTACATGTTTTTAAGTTTTATGCGTCGTTTTTATATCCTATGTTACATGTTGTTTAATTATTATGTGAAACCTAAAAATAGTTTCCAATATATTAAAGTACGTGGTAGACTAAAAATATCATTTAGAAACACATAATTTCATGTACCTTCATTAATTTTTGTTTTTGTAGTTTCTATGCATGAATCTTAATAGGACGTTGCTTTCGATTATTTTTTGTTTTATAGATTGGGTTTTGGGGATCAATTGAGAGTGATGTGAGGGGGAGGGGAGGGGCCATATGAGCTTCCACCTTCACATGGTTGGCCTTGTTTAGTAGAGGATAAATTATTCTTGAAACCAAGAGAAGCTCTTTCATTTTTTTACCATCATGATCGTATAAGATTTCATCAATATTGTTGTAATAGTATTGCATCAACGAAGTTTCGATGAATGTGTTTGTCATTTCTATAGAATTTTTGTTGAAACCCTATTTTTCTTTCAAAGTACATAATTTGGTTGATGCAAGTTTTAAGTTTGCATCAATCTTTCTTCATTTTTCTTTCAGGTTCTACATTAATGTATATACAATGTATCTGTGTCATAGTTGTGATGAAAAGTCCCTCTTTTTCGCTGATTGTTTAATCAACGCCATAAAAATACTCCCTTGCAGTACTATATGTTTGGACATGTGTAATTTCAAACAGATTTTACAAGGAACAAGGGACGTAAATTGTACGAGGACTATACACCGACAACAGTGACCTGTGGATGGGGTCAACGTTGAAATTTTTTCAAACAGTTTCTGTATGCAATGAAATTTGTCATGGATAGACTATTCACATGCCTTAATGATATGGGAGGGTTTATGGACTCAAATTTTACTCACACACCCACTTTCTTCCATCATCAACTCATCATGTAAACCATAAACCCTAATTTCCTTTCAAAGTACACAATTTGGTTGACGCAAGTTTTAAGTTTTCATCAGTCTTTCTTCATTTTTATTTCAGGTTCTACATTAATGTATATACAATGTATATTTGTCATAGTTGTGATGAAAAATCCCTCTTTTTCATTGATTTCTTAATCAACACCATAAAAATACTAGAGGTGGGCAACAATGACATGTGAATGGGGCCAACGTTGATATTTTTTCAAAATCTTTCTGTATGCATTGAAATTTGACATGGATAGACTATTCACATGACTTAACGATATGAGAGGGTTTATGGACTCAAATTTCACTCACAGAATTACTTTATTCCATCATCATATCATCATGTAAACCATAAACCCTATTTTTTATATGTTCTAGTATATATGTTAATGATTCCAAATTTCATATTTGTATTTGACTCAAGGTCCAACTAGTTTTCAAAGTATCAAATTTTAATTCCAAGTTGATAAACCGAATATGAAATGAATCCAAGCATCATTTGATATCGTCGCAAGAGAGACGAATGTAAATAATCTTGCGACGAATTAGCTATACTATCGATGAATGTAAATAGTATTGTGACGAATTAGCTATACTTATGTATTAGGCCACGATAACCATCGACCCTAGAGCACCAAACAATATATACATAACATCCATGGTTCATGAAATAATTAGGGTTCATGAGCCATGCATTGGACCATGATCCAGCATGCAAGCCCTATCTGCGAAATTTGTGTTTTGTAAGTGGTTGGATATGGTGGCCATTTTGATATTTGTAACATCAGGTATGTTTCTTTGGGCCTAGTCCTTGGAATACATAGGGGATATTTAGCTTATAAGTGAGATATGGTCACCATATTGAGGATTGGTGCATTGGGGATGACTCTTGGTGCCCATGTAATAGTTGAAATACAAAAGATAGGGTCTAAGACCATAAAATTTGTCTCTAAAATCTCATGGACATGTGTGGTCCCTTAGGCCATCACACATGCCCTAAACAGGCAATATATGGTTCATGAGTTCAATATGGTGTCCATTTTAATGTGTCATATTTTTGGTACAAATTTAGTATTTCTTGCACCTATCCCCCCCATTTTTGTGAGTAAACGTTCACACGAACACAAACATGCCAATAGAGAGATTTAAACATTGGTGTGGTAAATATGCAGAACAATTGGGAATATACTCATACAAAACAAAGTAAAATGTCCAGTTGACCATGAATGTGAATTTGAGAAAAAATTGGTTTACAAAGATGAATTGATTATGGTAATACCCATGCAAATTTTCTTCCATGGTTATATCTTGCAATGCTTGACAATCATTGGGAATCCATGGCTCCAATGTGTCTATAACTTGAGGATGCATGCCACTCACATAATGGAAAATGAAATGCTATCAAGGGCCAACACCATTGAATTCAACTCAAATTTATTGATTAAGGAAGAGGATTTAAGCATCATGTCCTTAAAATTATGTTTTCTTGGTTTCATATGGTGGTGGCTACAGTAACCATTTGGCACTCATTACAACATTTTATCAACGAAGATTAGAAAGTAGAAAGGAACAACATTCTATGTTCTATGAAAAGTATTTTGTTTCTCATGCAACCATGGCTATGTTGGATGTTATGCTTAAGAAACTAAGGAATAATCTTATTCAAAATGGATTATTCCTAGTGGATTTTCAATCCCCTAACTTGAATTATCATTATCTATATATTCTACACACAATTTTATTAGTTGGTTTGTACCCAATGGTAGGGACCTTATTTCCACCTCTTTCCAATCGTCAAAATACGTAGTGCATATTTTCAGGGTTAAAAGGCATGTATTCATCCTTATTATGCAAATTTTAGGTTGGTGCATTATAATTTGAAATCATATAAAAATAAATTCTTGAACATGTCTTTTCTTGTGTTTGATGAGGTAGCCCATTTTGAACATAGTCTCATATTAACCCTTATTTCTCCTAAAGTGTCTTTGAAAAACTATACTATAGTTGAGCCCCCAATATTTCTCCTAAAGTGTCTCTAAAAAACTATATTATAGTCGAGCCCTATCTTGAGCATTACTTTCTACATATATGGTGGTTTCTCCACTTGATATTGATGACAATATGGATGATGAAAATGGTGAAATCTTTGATAGTGAGGAAGAAGAGTTTCTTAAACTAAATCCTTCTGAAAAAACAACAAAAAATTATGTCTTCACTATATAGAGTATTTTCTATGGTTGTAGATCAGTGGAATAGATTTCTTGAAGGAGAAACTTAATGCAACATCTCACTAAAAGTATGTTTTCTTAGTTTTGTAGTTTTTCTAAGCATTGGAATCCATTACTTATGTTTAATTAACAACGCCATTGATTATAATACTGATCCTTATATGGGAATTTTTTATTGGTAGAATCGTATGTGATTTTGTGCACTTTGGTTTGTATCTTGAATCCCTTTGACAATTTGCTATATCTTACATGACCATATTGTGTAAATGTGTGCTAGCACATGAAAAAATGTGAAGTTTGTAATGTGCAATCCCATTTTTTGTTGAGTAAAAGCCTATTGATGTCCCTAATGAGAAGAAATATGTGGTTGATAATGCCATTCTGATTGACATGATTTATTTTCTTTGGACAATAGGCCCCCTCCTTTGATTCTATTGATTTTTGGTTACTATTTTTTCTTTCTATAAGTTGGGACAATGAATACACTATTGTGGTTCCATTTCTTAGGAAAATATTGAACTTTGGTCTCTTGAATGGTAAGAATTTTTTTAGGTATTGGCATAATACAATGAGCATGATGAACTAATAAGAAAAAATGTCTCGGTGGACTATCTTTGCACCAACTACTTCCTATAATGTTGATTCTGAGAAGATGTATGACTAGTAGATAGTGTCTCCTCCATCTTAAATTGGGTGGCCAATGAATAGTCATATAAATTTTATTAATGATATTGGGAGAAGTGGGTCACAATAGTAAAAATTTGAGCTTCACAAACAACGTCTTTGCATTGGGATGTTCTATGCTCAATGACAGTGAAATGCTTATTTGATTGACATTTTCTAGTCTTTCCATAATGGTGAGAGTTTGGTTGGACGTTGCATTTACTTTTGAATGTAACTGAAACTCAACATATTTGTCACCTCATATTTATTATATATTATATATTGTGTAAATGTGTAATGTGTAATATTTATAACTTATAATATATATATATATATATATATATATATATATATATATATATATATATATATATATATATATATATATATATATATATATAAAACAAAACATAAAACAATAATAAAACATAAAACATAAAACATAAAATCAAAACCCCCATGCCCATATTTGAACCATATCCCCATAGAAATAGATCAGATCTCTCATTGACATATCCCCTTGACAGCATACCCACGACCATATATAGAGAAAGAGATTGACCTTCATATCCCTATGACAACATACCCTGCGACAACAGACCCACCATAGGCGCTGGAGAAAGAGGCCATGGAGATAAAGACTAGGCCAAGAGAAAGGCCAAAGAAAGACTAGGAGAAAGAGGTCACAGACAGAGGAGGAAGAGGCCACAGACAGGCTAGGAGAGAGAGGCTGCGAACAGAGGATAAATAGGGTGTGGAGAGAGGAGAAAGAGGCCGAGCATCTTAGCCCTAGTAATGACACAAGGGAAGGAATATTTTCATGACCAGATATGACTCGCTCTTTTCATGAGACAAATGTTAATGATTTTTATTATATACCTAGTTTCTTCCTTCCATTATCAAGCTTTAAAACCCACGAATAAATACCTTAAAGAACTCGCAGGGGAATATTTCTAACACATTTATGAAAATCGATCTGCAAAATATCCTCAATCAAGACACCTTCTCGGTACTCATTTCTATCAAGTTGTGGGTCATGTGTTGGGTTTATAATAGTAATCAACTCAACAATCTCATTAGTTCAGTCATCTCATACACATGTATATAGGATTGATTTTTAAGTGATCCATTTTTTTTATGAATTTCCTTGTAACCTACATTTTCTCGAGTAGCCAAATGAATGCATTATGATTGTAGACCAATATTTTTGCCTTCTTAGATCCTATAATTAATTTATCTTCAATAAAAGAATAAAAGCATAAATGCCCCAATTCCTCTCATGGGACAAGGCACTACCTACTTGTAGAAATAACCATACAACAAATACTTATATCTCTAGAGAATTCCCATTATGAAGTGACTACAAGTCTATTGGATCCTTTCCAAACCACCCAACATGCAAAGCCTCCATTATGTAGAACACTCATCACCCACACACATTAAAAACAATGAAATCAAGAAAAAATAAAGGATACTTATAGGATGGTGCACCCACACCAAGAGTAAGAAGAACCCTACCCCTACCAATTCAAGAAAATCTTGTTGATCTCAAGTTCAACCTTAACACCATGATGATTGTGCTATCTGTAAGCAACAAGAGAGGCGGAAAAGCTAGTCTTCTTTCCTTCCTACTACTTGTCCATTTGATGGTTCTTTCTGGGTAGTATTATGCATCTCTTTCTCCTCCATTATCACCTTGATATTCTTATGGTAACACCTACTCTCCTTGTTTTATTCCTCCGTTCCATTTTTCTAGTCCCCTAATAATAGAATTATATCATACATTTATTATCCTATCATTTCTAGTCCTCTCTTGCTTTTCTTATATTTTCTCTTATTGACCACTTATTTCATCGATCTGTTCATCTCTGATTGTCTCCCTTTAGTTCATTGTCTTGAGTAGGGATGAATTCAAGATGAAATTCCTTAGTTGAGACTAGTCACCACTCCCTTTATATATTCCTTAGGAGGCTATCTTTGGTAGTTTCATCTTATAGACTATAGCTATAAGGTCACCTTCATTTCCATGAAATTTCCTTCCTCTCAACGCTCTCCTCCTACCTTCGATAGTGCTTAATTAACATTGTTTCTTAATTATGTTCATTTTCCATCCCCATGCTAACATTTTCACCTCATGCCTTTCTAGAATCAATGGCACATGCCCTCACTAATGTCACATTATAATTATCAGTACCTTCAATGGTTCCTTTCCAAAATATTGATAATATCACCTCACCATAATCAATGCCTTTGATGGTTCCTTTTAACATCATCACTTTATGTATTCATTGATGTCACCTCATGATAATTCCACCTCTAATGCCCTCACTAGTTGTAGGATAGCATTTCCAAATTTCACCCTCCCTCATAATAGTTGTTTCCTCTCACCTCTCTTTCCTTCACTAGTTCAACACTAGTGTGGTATCCTCTCACCTCTTGTCTCCTCTCTCTTTCACCTTTGCTTGAATGTCGTGCTCTCTCATGGTAATTTTTGTCACTATCCCTTCCCTACTTAAGGAAATTTGTTAACCTTTGTTTTGTAGGAAAATATATTTCTTGGGTACTAAGATCAACATGTTTACACCTCTTATGTCTTGGCAAGGTTAAGAATTTCTAGAGAACATAAAAAATTGAAATCCTTATGTGAATGAACGTGATAAGATATTGGTCAACAAGGTGAAGCCCCCGTGATCCTTATGAGTATTTAAGATGTGTATGGTGGTCTCTATAATCATAAAAGTTTACTATGTTAGAAATGATGACATTTGATTCAATGTTGTATAGGTGTACTAAGTGAACTATGAAATTTGCATGGTATTTTTAAAATTTGGGTCATTTTTCTTCCATTTATCTGGATAATTAGCTCATACTTTTTGTCATTAGTAGTGAACACATAGTAATCTATAGAGAAGTTGTTTCTTTGATTAAAACCTCTTGCTCCTTCCCATAGCTAGTTTTCATCGAAGTTTAAATTCTTGCATTTCATTTTCCTCTTGCATGGTTTAAAGAGTCGAGTCAAAACGCCATCAGTTTCATGACCACTCCTTTGAGTAACAACAGCCTAAAATCAAGGGCTAATTAAAATTTATCAAGAAAAGTTTCTAGGGCTCTTCAAACCCATCTTAGCTTAGGTGCAGAGCTTTGGAATAGGATTGTGAGAATAACTTTCAAAATTTGCTAAACAAACATAAAGCCTTGAGTTAGGGAGTGAAATCCAGTTGCTATATCATTGACTTTGGGAATCCCTTCTAACACAAGGGTCAATCATGAGGTCGCATTGGGGCCCTCAGAGTAATTAAACCTGCTTTGTTGGTCTTGGTGTCGACTGTCGACTGTCCCCCCTCTGCTTTGGTATAGTAGGTGGTACCATAGAAGCCATAATATTTTAGACTTCCTACACAAGGTGACAACACAAGGAAGGTGGTGTTGTACCTAGGATTGACGTTGGCTAGACTCACTCAGACTCCTTGGAGGGTTTCCCACTACTCAGTGAGGTAAATTTCACCATGGTGTTATTTCGTTAAGAAAGTTGTCAACGTAACTTTCCCACCTGCTGAAACTCAGCCCCTTCACGCATCGATTCAACGATGTTGGATTCCATCACCAACTAGCGCTTCTTTGTGAGAAGTTTTGTTTGCATGATTGACTCCTAGATTAATTAGCGTGTGTTGTTTTTTCTCCTTAGTTGGCCTTAGGATTGAGTTTGTGTCTAATGGCACTAGTTCCAGGTTAATTCCTCATTTGATCAATACAAAATATTCATACCATTAAAATAAAAGGTAATAAAGAGGTAACAAATAGCTCATACCTAACTTATGTCTTATAATTCTCCAACATTGTTCTTTACACTTAGTGCAACAACCACCAAATGGAATGGTTTACACAAGGTCAATGGAGAATGTTATTGGAAAATTCAAAATATTAGCATAAACCCACATCTCACAAATTTCTACATGCACCATAGATTCACAATCTTTCATGAAGAGGTCTGAGAGAAATTCCTCCATGCAAAATTTTCCACATCAAAATTGTCCATGTCCTCAATCCGATTCTCGGTTTTCGTTTTATGCCCAGTTGCAAGTCACATCCCAAACCATTTCGGGGACTCTTGGCTAATTTCTCCTCAAGGCATAAAAGCCTAACGTAGCATCATTTTTGAATTCCATGAGATGATGCATGCTTGTTTAGGCATGGATTAGGTGACCACATTGTCCATCCGCTCCTGAGGCATGGCTTCATAAATTGGACCCCTAATCTAAATGTTGCATTGTTTCTTACTGAGCAAAGCACTAGTTATCAAAATCGATGAAAACAACAACTTATGAGGGGTTGGAACTGGGAGTGAGGGGTTCTCTAGCTAAAATCCTATGCCAGGAATCCAACATAGGTGACGATTCCTCAATCTGAGTCTTGGCTTTTGTTTTATTCCATGTTGCAAGTTGCATCCCAAACCATTTCGGGGACTCTTGAAAATTCCTCCTCGAGGCTTAAAAGCCTAACGAAGAAACATTTTTGAGTTCCATGAGATGTTGCATGCTTGTTTAGGCATGTAATAGGTGACCACATTTTCCATCCGCTCCCAAGGCATGGTTTCATAAATTGGACCCCTAAATCCAAATGTTGCATTGCTTCTTACTGAGCAAAGCACTAGTTATCGAAATCGATAAAAAAACAACTTCTGAGGGGTTGGAACTGAGAGTGAGGGGTGCTCTAGCTAAAATCCTATCCCAATAATCCATTGAAGTAGATGTTTCCTCAATCTGAGTCTCGATTTTTGTTTTATGCCCAGTTACAAGTTACATCCCAAACCATTTCAGGGACTCTTGGCCAATTCCTCCTCAGGGCATAAAAACCTAACGGATCAACATTTTTTATTTCTGTGAGATGCTGCAAGCTTGTTTAGGCATGGAATATGTGACCACATTGTCCATATGCTCCTGAGGCATGGTTTCATAAATTGGATCCTTTAATCCAAATGTTTCATTGCTTTAAACTGAGAAAAACACTAGTTCTTGAAACCATTGAGTACTACAAATTCTGAGGCATGGCACCTGGGAGTGAGGGGTGCTCTAGATGAAATCCTATCCCAATAATCCATAGGAGTTGATGGTTCCTTAATCTGAGTCTCAATATTCAATATATGGCCAGTTGCAAGTCACATCCCAAACCATTTCGGTGACTCTTGGCCAATTCCTCCTCATGGCATAAAAACCTAACTTAGCAACATTTTTGAGTTCCATGAGATGTTGCATGATTTTTTAGGCATGGACTAGGTGACCACATTATCCATCCTCTCATGAGGCATGGTTTCGTAAATTGGACCCCTAAATTCAAATGTTGCATTGCTTCTTACTGAGAAAAGCACTAGTTATCGAAATCGATGAAAAAAACAACTTCCGAGGGGTTGGAACTGGGAGTGAGGGGTTATCTCACTAAAATCCTATGCCAGGAATCCAACAAAGATGACGATTCCTCAATCCAAGTCTCAGTTTTCATTTTATGCCCAGTTGCAAGTCACATCCCAAACCATTTCGAGGACTCTTGGAAATTCCTCCTCGGGGCATAAAAGCCTAACAGAGCAACATTTTTGAGTTCCATGAGATTTTTCATGGACTAGGTGACCACATTGTCCATATACTCCCGAGGCATGGTTTTGTAAATTGGACCCCTAAATCCAAATTTTTCATTGCTTCTTACTGAGCAAAGCACTAGTTATCAAAATCGATGAAAAAAACAACTTCCGAGGGGTTGGAACTGGGAGTAAGGGATGATCTAGCTAAAATACTATGATAGGAATCCAACATAGACGACAGTTTCTCAATCCGAGTCTCGGTTTTCATTTTATGCCCAGTTGCAAGTTGCATCCCAAACCATTTCGGGGACTCTTTGAAATTCCTCCTTGGGTTATAAAAGCCTAACATAGCAGCATTTTTGGGTTCCATGAGATTCTGCATTCTTTTTTAGGCATGGAATAGGTGACCACATTGTCCATCTGCTCCCAAGGCATGCTTTCATAAATTGGACCCCTAAATCCAAATATTGCATTGCTTCTTATTGAGCAAAGCACTAGTTATCGAAATCGATGAAAAAAACAACTTCTGAGGGGTTGGAACTAGGAGTGAGTGGTGCTCTAGCTAAAATCCTATGCCAGGAATCCAACAGAGTCGACGGTTCCTCAATCCGAGTCTCGGTTTTCATTTTATGCCTAGTTGGAAGTCGCATCCCAAACCATTTCGAGGACTCTTGGCCAATTCCCGCTCAGGACATAAAAGATTAACGGAGCAACATTTTTGAGTTCTGTGAGATGATGCAAGCTTGTTTAGGCATGGAATAGGTGACCAAATTATCCATCCACTCTCGAGGAATGGTTTCATAACTTGCCCCCTTAATCCAAATGTTGCATTGCTTCAAACTGAGAAAAACACTAGTTCTCAAAATCAATGAATAAAGAAACTTTTGAGGCATGGAACCCATGAGTGAGGGGTTCTCTAGATGAAATCCTATCCTAGTAATCCATCGGAGTCAACAGTTCCTTAATCCGAGTCTCGATGTTCGTTATATGCCTAGTTGCAAGTCGCATCCCAAACAATTTCGGGGACTCTTGGCTTATTGCTCCTCAGGGTATAAAAACCTAACGGAGCATCATTTTTGAGTTCCGTGAGATGATGGAAGATTGATTAGGTGTAGACTAGGTGAATATATTTTCCATCCTCTCCCAAGGCATGGTTTCATAAATTTCCCCCTTAATCCAAATGTTGGTTTGCTTCAAACTGAGAAAAACACTAGTTCTCGAAATCAACGAGTAAAGTAACTTTCGAGGCATGGCACCCAGGAGTGGGGGTTTCTCTAGCTGAAATCCTATCCCAGGAATCCATCAGAGTTGACATTTTCTCAATCCGAGTCTCTGTCTTCATTTCATGTCCAGTTGCAAGTCTCATCCCAAACCATTTCGGGGACTCTTGGCTAATTCCTCCTAGGGGCATAAAAGCCTAACAGAGCAACATTTTTGAGTTCCATGAGATTTTGCATGCTTTTTTAGGCATGGAATAGGTGACCACATTTTCCATTCACTCCCAATGCATGGTTTCATAAATTGGACCCCTAAATCCAAATGTTGCATTACTTCTTACTAAGCAAAGCACTAGTTATCAAAATCGATGAAAAAAACAACTTGCAAGGGGTTCAAACTAGGAGTGAGGGGTGATCTAGCTAAAATCCTATGCCAGGAATCCAACATAGATGACGGTTCCTGAATCTGAGTCTTAGTTTTCGTTTTATGCCCTGTTGCAAGTCGCATCCCAAACCATTTCGGAGACTCTTGGCCAATTCCCCCTTAGGGCATAAAAGACTAATGGAGAAACATTTTTGAGTTCCGTGAGATGTTGCAAGATTTTTTAGGCATGCACTAGGTGACCAAATTATCCATCCGCTCTCGAGGCATGGTTTCATAAATTGGCCTCTCAATCCAAATGTTGCATTGCTTCAAACTGAGCAAAACACTAGTTCTCGAAATCAATGCTTAAAGCAACTTTTGAGGAATGGCACCCATGAGTGAGGGGTGCTATAGATGAAATCCTATCCTAGTAATCCATCAGAGTTGACATTTCCTTAATCCAAATCTCGATATTCATTATATACCCAGTTGCAAGTCGCATCCCAAACCATTTCGGGGACTCTTGGCCAATTGCTCCTTAGGGCATAAAAACCTAACGGAGCATCATTTTTGAGTTCCGTGAGATGATGTAAGATTTTTTAGATGTGGACGACGTGAACATATTTTCCATCCTCTCCCGAGGCACGGTTTCATAAATTGGACCCCTTAATCCAAATGTTGGTTTGCTTGAAACTGAGCAAAACACTAGTTCTCGAAATCAATGAGTAAAGCAACTTCCGAGGCATGGCACCCAGGAGTGAGGGGTGATCTAGCTGAAATCATATCCCAAGAATCCATCGGAGTTGACGTTTCCTCAATCCAAGTCTCGATTCCCATTTTATTCCCAGTTGCAAGTCACATCCCAAACCATTTCGGGGACTCTTGGCCAATTCCTCCTCGGGGCATAAAAGCCTAATGAAGCAGCATTTTTAATTTCCATGAGATGTTGCATGCTTGTTTAGGCATAGACTAGGTGACCACATTTTCCATCCACTCTAGAGGCATGGTTTCATAAATTGGACCCCTAAATCCAAATGTTTCATTACTTCTTACTGAGCAAAGCACTAGTTATCGAAATCGATGAAAAAAACAACTTCCGAGGGGTCGAAACCGGGAGTGAGGGGTGCTATAGCTAAAATAATATGCCAAGAATCCAATAGAGGTAACGATTCCTCAATCTGAGTCTCATTTTTCATTTTATCCAGTTGCAAGTTGCATCCCAAACCATTTCGGGAACTCTTGGCCAATTCCTCCTCGGGGCATAAAAGACTAACGGAGCAACATTTTTTAGTTCTGTGAGATGCTGCAAGCTTGTTTAGGCATGGAATAGGTGAAAAAAGTATCCATATGCTCTCGAGGCATGGTTTTGTAAATTGGCCCCTTAATCCAAATGTTGCATTGCTTCTTACTCAACAAAACACTAGTTCTCGAAATCAATGATTAAAGAAATTTATGAGGCATGGCACCCATGAGTGAGGTGTTCTCTAGATGAAATCCTATCCCATTAATCCATTGGAGTTGATAGTTCCTTAATCTGAGTCTCGATATTCATTATATGCCCATTTGCAAGTCGCATCCCAAACCATTTCAGGGACTCTTGGCCAATTGCTCCTCAGGGCATAAAAACCTAACGGAGAAGTATTTTTGAGTTTCGTGAGATGATGAAATATTGTTTAGGTGTGGAATAGGTGACTATATTTTCCATCCACTCCCAAGGCATGATTTCATAAATTGGACCCCTTAATCCA
The DNA here is from genome assembly GCA_009831015.1 of Picea engelmannii. Classification (NCBI taxonomy): domain Eukaryota; kingdom Viridiplantae; phylum Streptophyta; class Pinopsida; order Pinales; family Pinaceae; genus Picea; species Picea engelmannii. The sequence continues at coordinate 777,865 of ML780334.1, forward strand.
AATGTTGATTTGCTTCAAAATGAGCAAAACACTAGTTCTCGAAATCAATGAGTAAATCAACTTTCGAGGAATGGCACACGAGAGTGAGGGGTGCTCTAGCTGAAATCCTATCCCAGGAATCCATCATAGTCGACAGCTCCTCAATCCAAGTCTCATTTTTTTTTAATGCGCAGTTGCAAGTCACATCCCAAACCATTTCGGGGACTCTTGACCAATTCCTCCTCGGGGCATAAAAGCCTAACAGAACAACATTTTTGAGTTCCATGAGATTTTGCATGCTTGTTTAGGCATGGAATAGGTGACCACATTTTCCATCCACTCCCGAGGCATGGTTTCGTAAATTGAACCCCTAAATCTAAATGTTGTGTTAGCACTCAAAATGTACCATTAAATTTTGAGTTGCTTCATAAAATTTAAGTTGGATTTGCTCATTTTTCCGGTTTTTACACAATATCCTTTGGTTTCTCCTCTTAACCTGCAACATGAATAGAATTGTTAGCTCTAATCTATTGTATCGAGTCACTGTCCTAAGTCTAGAGACTCTATTCTCAAATCACAAGCCTAAGCTATCAAATCATAAAGCTCCCTTTATATCTAAATCTAAAACTATGAGGATTGATGGTTATTTTAAGGGCCATTACATGCATCAGCTTATTGACTTAAATATTTAATATGTCATACTCCTATACTATATGCAAATCCTACGAGTCTAACATAAACTAATATTACATACCAAATCCAACTCCAAGTCTACATATGCCAAATCACTAAAACCATCCTACATGCTAGCCACACATAACTGAGTCAAGCCTTAGGCTTAAGCCACGAGTCAATACACAGGAACCAAGTCACATGCAAGTAGAGCCACGAGGAAAGGCCATAACATATATTATTATTGTGAATATCAAAAGGAAACTTCTACAATTGTTATAGTGACCATAGTTGTCCTCTGCGTGCATGGCTTGGGAAGTATTAGCTGGCAGAGCATCAATGCTCAACACAGTTCATATGCCAAATCATTTATATTGATATAACTTAGCCACATGTCAAGTCAACAAGTCAGGTACAAAATCCCAGTTCACTTATTTCAGATCGCAGGTTATCTATTCTTGCATGATAGTCGGATATCATATCCTTTGCATACACAAAGGGTGTTAATTGTCAGCTATGTAAACATGGAAGATCACTCACGCATATGTTTCTGAATCACCAAATCGATAATTTACTTCATAATCTTTTGGAATGATGATTGATCATTCTTGTGTTCGAAGTTTGTAGAAGATTCTTCATCATCAATGGAAGGAGATTCCCTAAGTGCAGAACCAATATTCAATTGCTTGAATACATGACCGGATTTTGAAAAGAGAGATCTAGTGTAAATCACCAAAGAAACAAAACAACATTGAAGAGAATGAAAATGAAGTCTCCAAAGTGAACGCTTGTTCCAGAAAAGATATAGAAGAAAGTAGGACATTTATATTAGATTCTCCATCACAAAAGATATTAGAAAGAAGCTTGTGACACGGTTTTCACTAGAATATGTTTACAGATATCAAGTGACATACATAACGAATGTTTTTCTTAAGACAAAGAAAAAGTTGAAGGAGAAGAAGAGGCACAAGTTGAACGCTGAATTGAAGAATGAAGAACTCAGAGCAACAAAGATAAATGTTCACTATTGTGAACCAGAACAAGGATCTATCCTTGGTTAAGATGAGGATGAAGAAATTGATGAGATAAAAAAATCTCATGTTTTTGAAACTAAATAAATGTTTGTCAATGGAGGTTATGTAGGTATAGATGATGAAGAATAGCATATTGAAGGCATCGACAGAAGATTAACGTACAAGAACCAGTCTATTCAAGGACTCATTTTGAACCATAAATATTTATGTGCTTGTGCACGGAGATCCAAAGAAGACAATAAAATAATTTGGTTCAAATTCTAAAAGAACATATGGCAGCCATGGAGGCAGAGTATACCCATTTTGAATATTTTCTTTTGGCCAAAGAAGAGATTTCACCGGAGAAGGAAGCACATCTACAAACAGTTAGTCGTTGAAAAGCAGAGCTTTCACTGACTAACTAGCAATTTCAAGACAGAATAGACGGTGAAACCCCGGAGAAGAAATTTTGGGGATTTAGAGCTCAGACAAAGAGATTTTTTGGGTCATTTAAAGTATAAGATGGTATCGAAGAATTAATCACCAAATTTTGAAGTATTTGGTTTCAATATTTTGTGGAGATATATGAGGTAAATGCTCACATGGTCAGCTACGACTTTGCTCACAACTGGTAAAAGATTTCAATTGTCGAATACATGTGTCTTTCCAATCATCGACACATCAGAGACACAACAAATGAAGAAGACCAGATGTCCAAGACAATTTTTGAAGATAGTTCGATCTATAAGTAACCAAGATTTGGTTTAGCTTATGGTATTCAATTTGTATTCTGTTTTTCTATATTTAGAAATCCAGATCTAGCTTTCTAGGATCTGAGACTTATTGTAAAGGCTATAAATGCCTATCATTTTGACATACTAAGGGTTCAATTTTGGATACAGAGGCCTCATGCTATTGTACAGATTTTCATATATAATACAAATCACAGTCTTCTTTCACTTTTGATGTCAGACTTCCTTCCATTACTTTCTTTTTATGTACTCTTATTGAAGTTGTCATAACTTCTCATGACTGTCATCTCATTAGTCAGTTCATAGCTTGATTAATAGTTATCTACATTGTTTATTAAACCCATCATTGTTTATCTGGTTTATAAACATTGTTTTCTTCACCCACAATTAAGCTTGTGTATGGTCATTAATATTTGAAAGCACTGTCTCATTTGATTATATACTATTATTTATCTTGATATCAATCCATTAGGTTGAGTTATCCCTTTGATCCACACATACATAAACACAATTTTTTTTTTACTTTAAGTTACCAAGCATCTTTGATCTACAACCTCAAAGAGTTTCTTGGAGTGATAACAAATTGGCACTGTTGTCGGGGAAAGAAGACTGAAGTCGAAGATAACTTCCCTGGGAGACGACATAGAGCTGATCCATTGATGATAGACAAGGAGAAGACATCATAATCAGTTGTAATCATCTATCTGGCGACTCCATGAAGCACTAATCTGGATATTATGAGCATAAAGAAATGAATACAGATTATTAATAGGTGCTTAACAAAAAATAATAGAGATACGGTAAAATTGGTTTTCTATTCAATAACGAAATAAGTTGAAACTGTAAAATGCAGCGGAAACAAGCTTGTTGGAATGGTGGCGACTTATCTCTGAGAAGAGATGTGATGGCAGTGCACATTCGATAGAAGAAGGTTACAATGAGGTTATGAAGGCCTTTTTACAATAAGAAAGAATGCCAAAAATCCTAGACATCCAAAAACATAACCCTAGAAAATGAAGTGCCAAAAGTCATGTGGGCCCTGTTTGGGTAAGTTAGTACATCAACTTCCCGGGGTCGTAACTTTTGCATACGATCTCCGTTTTAGGTGTGTGATAGCCCGTTGGAAAGGAATAATTGAGGAGATTTATTTTGGGGGCTCAATAATGCCTTTCTATATCATTGAGGGTCTCAATACTGAAAAACCTTCATTTAATCCCTCAAAATGGCCCTAGAAGTTAAAAGTGCTAAAAATAGTAAATTGCCAAAAATGTCAGAAAACTGTTTTGAGCCAGTTGGAAAAGGTTGGTGGACACCAATATACATATGGATCAAGGATGGATCTGTTGGCGACTCCACTGGTGTGAAATGAACAATAGGTATGCTTTTTGCAATTTTTCCAGTATTTCTGGTTACCCTCATCCAGTACCTAGTAAAGATGAATGGGAAAGAAGTATTCCTAGATTTCGAGGAGAAGAATGGGAAGTACCAGCTGAAAACTTGCTAGATTTTCATGATTTTATTAATCGAATTGGAGTTGTACATGAAGATGTTCAAATTAATCTTTTCAAACATTCATTAGATGGGATTGTTCTTAACTGGTGCGGGTCTCTTCCAAATGCAAGTGTTATCTCTTTGGAAGATTTTCATGTTGCTTTTCATGTGTTTTGTAAAGACCAATTTCCAAATGAATTTCTCTATCCCAAGTGTTGTCATGAATTCAATCTTTTGAATAAAGAATTAGACACTCATAAAGAGTATTTTGTTGTAGAGGATACTCTTCTTTATGATCGAGAGATTAGTGATCCACACTATGATAACCTTAGTGATGCTTTTGACATTGTACCAAATGCATCTATTGTCTTAGGTTGTCATGAAGATTGGATTTTTCCCTCTGAAAACTTTGAAGATGTTAAGCAGATTGACACATTAGCAGGTGCCAGTTTCAGATCTACAACAGGTTCTAAGGGTAGCCCTCAGTTTTCTAATTTGCAGACCAAGGCATATTTCAGTAGATATGAGGAGAAGAAAGTTTCAGATCAGCAGTTGAGCTTGTATTTTCATTTGATAGAGGAAGAACAGTCTACATTCAACATTGACATCAATGAAGGCAACAAGCAACAATATTCCAGTTTTTAGTTGGAACAACAACATAAAGAGGTATTTCTTTGTGGATTTGATGACCCTATTGCTGACTATTTGAAATCTAGGAGCAGCATATGTGTTAAATTATTTTTGTCAGATGAAAATTGGCTTTATCATCTGTTTAAACAACATTTTTGTTGGCTATGCATTCTTTTATTTTTGGGGACAAGACCAAGAACAGATTCAATAAAACAATTTCTTACATGGTTTCATTGGAAATATGACTTCACCTGATAAGAGGCGGTATGGTTGGTTAGTGTAGGAGTAGACAGATTAATAAGCTCTTCATATGAGCAGATATATTGTTTTCATTTTTTCTTGAATAAGTAAGACATTCTATAGGCAGGCTGCAGGCATGCTACAGGTTTGAAGAGATCAATTGTTAAAGCCAGATGACTTCATGCCCAATGCAAAAGGCGACTGGAACTACTAGGTTCTTGAAAAATTCGTAGGGAGGTCTCCATACTAGTTGGAGACAGATGTTAGCACTCTAAATGTACCATTAAATTTTGAGTGCCTTCATAAAATTTAAGCTGGATTTGCTCATTTTTCCGATTTTTACCCAATATCCTTTGGTTTAACCTCTTAACCTGCAACATGAATAGACTTGTTAGCTCTAATCTATTGCATCGATTCACTGTCCTAAGTCTGTATTCTCTATTCTTAAATCACAAGCCTAAGCTATCAAATCATAAAGCTCCCTTTATATCTAAGTCTAAAACTATGAGGATTCATGGTTATTTTAAGGGCCATTACATGAATCATCTTATTGACTTAACTATTTAATATGTCATACTCCTATACTATACGAAAATCCTACGAGTCTAACATAGACGAATATTACATACCAAATCCAACTCCAAGTTTCCATATGCCAAATCACTAAAACCATCCTACATGCTAGCTACGCATAACTGAGTCAAGCCTCAGGCTTAAGCCACGAGTCAATACACATGCACCAAGTCGCATGTAAGTAGAGCCATGAGGAAAGGCCATAACAGATATTGTTGTTGTGAATATCAAAAGGAAACTTTTGCAATTGTTACAATGACCATATCTATCCTATGCGTGCATGGATCGGGAAGTATTAGCTCGCAGAGCATCAATGCTCAACACAGTTCATATCATTTATTGATATAACTTAGCCACAGGTCAAGTCAACAAGTTAGGTGCAAAATCCCAGTTCACTTATTTCAGATCGCAGGTTATCTATTCTTGCATGATAGTCAGATATCATATCCTCTGCATACACAAAGGGTGTTAATTGTCATGTCTGTAAAAATGGAAGATCACTCACGCATATGTTTATGAATCACCAAATCGATAATTTATTGCATAATATTTTGGAATGATGATTGATCACTCTTGGCTTCGAAATTTGCAGAAGATTTTTCATCATCAATGGAAGGAGACGCCCTAAGTGTAGAACCAATATTCAATTGCTTGAATACATGACCGGATTTTGAAAAGAGAGATCTAGTGTAAATCACCAAAGAAACAAAACAAGATTGAAGAGTATGCCAATGAACTCTACAAAGTTCATAGCTTGATTAATAGTTAGTTCATAGCTTGATTAATAGTTATCTACATTGTTTATTAAACCCATCATTGTGTATCTGGTTTATAAACATTGTTTTCTTCGCCCACAGTTAAGCTTGTGTCTGGTCATTAATCTTTGAAATAACTGTCTCATTTGATTATATACTATTATTTATCCTAATATCAATTCATTAGGCTGAGTTATCCCTTTGATCCACACATACATAAACACAAAAACAATTTTACTTTAAGTTACCAAGCATCTTTCATCTACAAACTCAAAGAGTTTCTTAGAGTGATAACAAATTGGCGTCATTGTCGGGGAAAGAAGACTGAAGTCGAAGATAACTTCCCTGGGAGACGACACAGAGATGATCCATTGATGATAGACAAGGAGGAGACATCATAATTAGTTGTAATCATCTATCTGGTGAATCCATGAAGGACGGATCTATTGGCGACTCCATTGGGGTGAAATGAACAAGAGGTATTCTTTTTGCAATTTTTCCAGTATTTTTGGTTACCCTCATCCAGTACCTAGTAAAGATAAATGGGAAAGAATTATTCCCAAATTTCGAGGAGAAGAATGGGAAGTACTAGCTGAACACCTGCTGGATTTTCATGATTTTATTAATCGACTTGGAATTGTACATAAAGATGTTCAAATTAAGCTTTTCAAACATTCATTAGATGGGATTTCTCTTAACTAGTGTGAGTCTCTTCCAAATGAAAGTGTTAGATCTTTGGAAGATTTTCATGTTTCTTTTCATGTGTTTTGTAAAGACCAATTTCTAAATGACTTTCTCTATCCTGAGTGTTGTCATGAATTCAATCTTTTGAATAAAGAATTAGACACTCATGAAGAGTATGTTGTTGTAGAGGATACTCTTCATTATGATCGAGAGATTAGTGATCCACACTATGATAACCTTAGTGATGCTTTTGACATTGTACCAAATGCATATATTGTCTTAGGTTGTCATGAAGATCATATTTTTCCCTCTGAAAAATTTGAAGATGTTAAGCAGATTAACACATTAGCAGGTGACAGTTTTAGATCTGCAACAGGTTCTAAGGGAAACCCTTAGTTTTCTAATTTGAAGAACTAGGCAGATTTCAGCAGATATGAGGAGCAGAAAGCTTCAGATCAACAGTTGAGCTTGTATTTCCATTTGAAAAAGGAAGAATAGTCTACATTCAACATTGACATCAATGAAGGCAGCAAGCAACAGTATTTCAGTTTTCAGTTGGAACAACAACATAAAGAGGTATTTCTTTGTGGATTTGATGACCCTTGCTGACTATTTGAAATCTAGGAGGAGCATATGTGTTAAAGTATTTTTGTCAGATGAAAATTGGCTTTATCATCTGTTTAAACAACATTTTTGTTGGCTATGCATTCTTTTATTTTTGGGGACAAGACCAAGAACATATTCAATAAAATAGTTTCGTACATGGTTTCATTGGAAATATGACTTCACCTGATAAGAGGCAGAATGGTTGGTTAGTGTAGGAGTAGATAGTTGAATACGCTCTTCATATGAGCAGATAGATTGTTTTCAGTTTTTCTTGAATAAGTAAGGAAGGCTACAGGCAGGCTACAGGTTTGAAGAGATCAATTGTTAAAGCTAGATGACTTCATGCCCAATGCAAAAGGAGACTAGAACTAATAGGTTCCTGGAAACCTCGCAAGTAGGTCTCCATCCCAATTGGAGACAGATGTTAGCACTCAAAATGTACCATTAAATTTTGAGTTCCTTCATAAACTTTAAGCTAGATTTGCTCATTTTTCAGATTTTTACCCAATATCCTTTGGTTTCTCCTCTTAACCTACAACATGAATAGACTTTTTAGCTCTAATATATTGCATAGATTCACTTTCCTAATTCTATATTCTCTATTCTTAAATCACAAGCCTCATATATCAAATCATAAAGCTCCCTTTATATCTAAGTCTAAAACTATGAGGATTGATGGTTATTTTAAGGGCCATTACATGAATCAACTTATTTACTTAACTATTTAATATGCCAACTCCAAGTCTACATATGCCAAATCAATAAAACCATCCTACATGCTAGCCACGCATAACTGAGTCAAGCCTTAGGATTAAGCCACGAGTCAATACACAGGCACTAAGTCGCATGCAAGCAGAGATACGAGGAAAGGCCATAACAGATATTACTATTGTGAATATCAAAACGAAACTTTTGCAATTGTTACAGTGACCATAGTTGTCTTATGCGTGCATGGCTTGGGAAGTATTACCTCGCAGAGCATCAATGCTCAACACAATTCATATGCCAAATCATTTATTGATATAACTTAGCCACATGTCAAGTCAACAAGTTAGGTGCAAGATCCGAGTTCACTTATTTTAGATCACAAGTTATCTATTCTTGCATGATAGTCAGATATCATATCCTCTGCATACACAAAGGGTGTTAATTGTCAGCTCTGTAAACATGGAAGATCACTCACGCATATGTTTCTGAATCACCAAATTGATAATTTACTGCATAATCTTTTGGAATGATGATTGATCATTCTTGGGTTCGAAATTTGTAGAAGATTCTTCATCATCAATGGAAGGAGATTCCCTAAGTGCAGAACCAATATTCAATTGCTTGAATACATGACCAGATTTTGAAAAGAAAGATCTAGTGTAAATCACCAAAGAAACAAAAAAACATTGAAGAGTATGCCAACAAACTCTCCAAAGTGAACACTTGTTCCAGAAAAGATATAGAAGAAAGCATGACATTTATATCAGATTCTCCATCACAAAGGATAGTAGAGAGAATCTTGTGATACAGTTGTCACTAGAATATGGTTATAGATGTCAAGTGACATACATAATGAATGTTTTTCTTAAGACAAAGAAAAATTTGAAGGATAAGAAGAGGCACAATTTCAACGCCGAATTGAAGAATGAAGAACTCAGAGCAACAAAGATAAGTGTTCACTATTGTGAACCATAACAAGGATCTATCCTTGGTTAAGACGAGGATGAAGACATTGATGAGATAAAAAAATCTCATGTTTTTGAAACTAAAGAAATGCTTGTCAATGTAGGTTATGTAGGTATAGATGATGGAGAATAGCATATTGAAGGCATCGACAAAAGATTAGCGTACAAGAACTAGTCTATTCAAGGACTGATTTTGAACCATAAATATTTATGTGCTTGTGCACGGAGAACCAAAGAAGACAATAAAAGAATTTGGTTCAAATTCTAAAAGAACAGATGGCAGCCATGGAGGCAGAGTATACCCATTTTGAATATTTTGTTTTGGCCAAAGAAGATCTTTCACCGGAGCATGAAGCGCATCTACAAACAGTTAGTCGTTGAAAAGAAAATATTTCACCGGCTAACTAGAAATTTCAAGAAAAAATAGTCGGTGAAACCGCAGAGAATAAGTTTGGGGATTTAGAGCTCAAACAAAGTGATTTTTTCTGTCATTTAAAGTATAAGATGGTATCAAAGAATTAATCACCAAATTTCGAAGTATTTGGTTTCAAGATTTTGTTTAGATATATGAGGTAAATGCTCACATGGTCAGCTACGACTTTTCTCACAGCTGGTAAAAGATTTCATTTACTGAAGCCATGTGTCTTTCCCATAATCGACACATTAGAGACATAACAAATGAAGAAGACCAGATCTCAGAGACAATTTTTTAAGACAGTTCGATCTATAAGTAACTAAGATTTGGTTAAACTTATGGTATTCAGTTTGTATTCTGTTTTTCTATATTTAGAAATCTAGATCCAGCTTTCTAGGATTTGAGACTTATTGTAAAGGCTATAAATGCCTATCATTTCGACGTACTAAGGGTTCTATTTTGGATAGAGAGGCCTCATGCTATTGTACATATTTTCAAATATAATACAAATCATAGTCTTCTTTCACTTTTGATGTCAGACTTCCTTCCATTAGTTTCTTTTTTTGTACTCTTATTAAAGTTTTCTTAACTGCTCATGACTATCATCTCATTAGTCAATTCATATCTTGATTAATAGTTATCTACATTTTTTATTAAATCCATCATTGTGTATCTGGTTTATAAACATTGTTTTCTTCGCCCACAGTTAAGCTTGTGTCTGGTCATTAATCTTGAAAAGCATTGTCTCATTTGATTATATACTATTATTTATCCTGATATCAATCCATTAGGTTGAGTTATCCCTTTGATCCACACATACATAAACACAAAAAAAGTTTTACTTTAAGTTACTAGGCATCTTTGATCTACAACCTCAAAGATTTTCTTGGAGTGATAACAAATTGGCACCATTGCTGGGGAAAGAAGACTGAAGTCGAAGATAACTTCCCTGGGAGATGACACAGAGATGATCCATTGATTATAGATAAGGAGAAGACATCAGAATCAGTTGTAATCATCTATCTGGCAACTCCATGAAGGACAGATTTGTTGGTGACTCCACTGGTGTGAAATGAACAAGAGGTATGTTTTTTGCAATTTTTCCAGTATTTTTGGTTACCCTCATCCAGTACCTAGTAAAGATGAATGGGAAAGAAGTATTCCCAGATTTTGAGGAGAAGAATGGGAAGTACCAGCTGAACACCTGCTGGATTTTCATGATGTTATTAATCAACTTGGAATTGTACATGAAGATGTTCAAATTAAGCTTTTCAAACATTCATTAGATGGGATTTCTCTTAACTAGTGCAGGTCTCTTCCAAATGAAAGTGTTAGCTCTTTGGTAGATTTTCATGTTTCTTTTCATGTGTTTTGTAAAGAATAATTTCCAAATGAATTTCTCTATCCCAAGTGTTGTCATGAATTCAATCTTTTGAATAAAGAATTAGACACTCATGAAGAGTATGTTGTTGTAGAGGATACTCTTCATTATGATCGAGAGATTAGTGATCCACACTATGATAAACTTAGTGATGCTTTTGACATTGTACCAAATGCATCTATTGTCTTAGGTTGTCGTGAAGATTAGATTTTTCCCTTTGAAAACTTTGAAGATGTTAAGCAGAATGACACATTAGCAGCTGACAGTTTCAGATCTGTAGTAGGTTCTAAGGGTAGCCCTCAGTTTTCTAATTTGTAGACCAAGGCAGATTTCAATAGATATGAGGAGCAGAAAGTTTCAGATCAGCAGTTGAGCTTGTATTTTCATTTGACAGAGGAAGAACAGTCTACATTCAACATTGATATCAGTGAAGGCAACCAGCAACAATATTTCAGTTTTAAGTTGGAACAACAACATAAAGAGGTATTTCTTTGTGGATTTGATGACCCTATTGCTAACTATTTTATATCTAGGAGCAACATATGTGTTAAAGTATTTTTTTCAGATGAAAATTGGCTTTATCATCTGTTTAAACAACATTTCTATTGGCTATGAATTCTTTTATTTTTGGGGACAAGACCAAGAACAGATTCAATAAAACAGTTTCTTACATGGTTTCATTGGAAAGATGACTTCACCTGATAAGAGGCAGTATGGTTGGTGGTTAATGTAGGAGTAGACAGATGAATAAGCTCTTCATATGAGCAGATAGATTGTTTTCAGTTTTTCTTGAATAAGTAAGGCAGGCTACAGATAGGCTACAGGCAGGCTACAGGCAGGCTACAGGCAGGCTACAAGTTTGAAGAGATCAATTGTTAAAGCCAGATGACTTCATGCCCAATGCAAAAGGCGACTAGAACTACTAGGTTCTTGGAAACCTCGCAGGGAGGTCTCCATCCCAGTTGGAGCTAGATGTTGGCACTCAAAATGTACCATTAAATTTTGAGTTCCTTCATAAAATTTAAGCTGGATTTGCTCATTTTTCCGGTTTTTACCCAATATCCTTTTTTTTCTCCTCTTAACCTGCAACATGAATAGAATTGTTAGCTCTAATATATTGCATCAATTCACTATCCTAAGTCTATAATCTCTATTCTCAAATCACAAGCCTAAGTTATCAAATCATAAATCTCCCTTTATATCTAAGTCTAAAGCTATGAGGATTGATGGTTATTTTAAGGGCCATTACATGAATCATCTTATTGACTTAACTATTTAATATGTCATACTCCTATACTATATGCAAATCCTATGAGTCGAACATAAACTAATATTACATACCAAATCCAACTCCAAGTCTACATATGCCAAATCACTAAAACCATCCTACATGCTAGCCACGCATAACCGAGTCAAGCCTCAAGCTTAAGCCACGAGTCAATACACAGGCACCAAGTCGCATGCAAGCAAAGCCACGAGGAAAGGCCATAACATATATTATTGTTGTGAATATAAAAAGAAAACTTCTACAATTGTTACAGTGACCATAGCTTTCCTATGCGTGCATGGTTTGGGAAGTATTAGCTCGCAGAGCATCAATGCTCAACACAGTTCATATGCCAAATCATTTATTGATATAACTTAGCCATAGGTCAAGTCAACATGTCAGGTGAAAAATCCAAGTTCACTTATTTCAGATCGCAGGTTATCTATTCTTTCGTGATAGTCGAATATCATATCCTTTGAATACACAAAGGGTGTTAATTGTCAGCTCTGTAAACATGGAAGATCACTCACACATATGTTTTTGAATCACCAAATCGATAATTTATTGCATAATCTTTTGGAATGATGATTGATCATTCTTGGGTTCGAAATTTGCAGAAGAATCTTCATCATCGATGGAAGGAGACACCCTAAGTGTAGAACCAATATTCAAATTCTTGAATACATGACCGGATTTTGAAAAGAGAGATCTAGTGTAAATCACCAAAGAAACAAAACAACATTGAAGAGTATGCCAACGAACTCTCCAAAGTGAACGCTTGTTCCAGAAAATATATAGAAGAAAGCAGGACATTTATATTAGATTCTCCATCACAAATGATATTAGAGAGAATCTTGTGACACGGTTGTCACTAGAATATGTTTATAGATGTCAAGTGACATACATAACGAATGTTTTTTTTAATACAAAGAAAAAGTTGAAGGAGAAGAAGAGCCACAAGTTGAACGCCGAATTGAAGAATGAAGAACTCAGAGCAACAGAGATAAATGTTCACTATTGTGAACTAGAACAAGGATCTATCCTTGGTTAAGATGAGGATGAAGAAATTGACGAGATAAAAAAATCTCATGTTTTTGAAACTAAAGAAATGTTTGTCAATGCAAGTTATGTAGGTATAGATGATGGAGAATAGCATATTGAAGGCATCGACAGAAGATTAACGTACAAGAACCAGTCTATTCAAGGACTCATTTTGAACGAGAAATATTTATGTGCTTGTGCACAGAGAACCAAAGAAGACAATAAAAGAATTTGGTTCAAATTCTAAAAGAACAGATGGCAGCCATGGAGGCAGAGTATACCCATTTTGAAGATTTTGTTTTGGCAAAAGCAGGGCTTTCATAGGAGCAGGAAGCACATCTACAAATAGTTAGTCGTCGAAAAGCAGAGCTTTCACCGGCTAACTAGTAATTTCAAGACAGAATAGCCGGTGAAACCGCAAAGAAGAAATTTTGGGGATTTAGAGCTCAGAAAAAGCGATTTTTTGGGTCATTTAAAGTATAAGATGGTATCAAAGAATTAATCACCAAATTTTGAAGTATTTGGTTTCAAGATTTTGTAGAGATATATGAGGTAAATGCTCACATCGTCAGCGACGACTTTGCTCCCAGCTAGTAAATGATTTCAGTTACTGAAGACATGTGTCTTTCCCATCATCGACACATCAGAGACACATCAAATGAAGAATACCAGATTTCAGAGGCAATTTTTGAAGACAATTCGATCTATAAGTAACTAAGATTTGGCTTAGCTTATGGTATTCAGTTTTTCTATATTTAGAAATCCAGATCCAGCTTTCTAGGATCTAAGAATTATTGTAAAGGCTATAAATGCCTATCATTTTGACATACTAAGGGTTCGATTTTGGATAGAGAGGCCTCATGATATTGTACAGATTTTCAGATATAATACAAATCATAGTCTTCTTTCACTTTTGATGTCAAACTTCCTTCCATTACTTTCTTTTTCTATACTCTTATTCAAGTTGTCTTAACTGCTCATGATTGTCATCTCATTGGTCAGTTCATAGCTTGATTAATAGTTATCTACATTGTTTATTAAACCCATCATTGTGTATCTGGTTTATAAACATTGTTTTCTTCTCCCACAATTAAGCTTGTGTCTGGTCATTAATCTTTGAAAGCGCTGTCTCATTTGATTATATACTGTTATTTATCATGATATCAATCCATTAGGTTGAGTTATCCCTTTGATCCACACATACATAAATATAAAAACAATTTTACTTTAAGTTACCAAGCATCTTTGATCTACAACCTCAAAGAGTTTCTTGGAGTGATAACAAATTGGAACCGTTGTCAGGGAAAGAAAACTGAAGTCGAAGATAACTTCCCTGGGAGACGACACAGAGTTGATCCATTGATGATAGACAAGGAGAAGACATCATAATCAGTTGTAATCATCTATTTGGCAACTCCATGAAGGAAGAATCTGTTGGAGACTCCGCTGGTGTGAAATGAACAAGAGGTATGTTTTTTGCAATTTTTCCAGTATTTCTGGTTACCCTCGTCCAATACCTATTAAGGATGAATGGGAAAGAAGTATTCCCAGATTTCGAGGAGAAGATTGGAAAGTACCAGCTGAACACTTGCTAGATTTTCATGATTTTATTAATCGACTTGGAATTGTACATGAAGATGTTCAAATTAAGCTTTTCAAACATTCATTAGATGGGATTTCTCTTAACTGGTGCGGGTCTCTTCCAAATGAAAGTGTTAGCTCTTTGGCAGATTTTCATGTTGCTTTTCATGCGTTTTGTAAAGACCAATTTCCAAATGACTTTCTCTATCCCGAGTGTTGTCAGGAATTCAATATTTTGAATAAAGAATTAGACACTCATGAAGAGTATGTTGCTATAGAGGATACTCTTCATTATGATCGAGAGATTAGTGATCCACACTATGTTAACCTTAGTGATTATTTTGACATTGTACCAAATGCATCTATTGTCTTAGGTTGTCATGAAGATCATATTTTTCCCTCTGAAAACGTTGAATATGTTAAGGAGATTGACACATTAGCAGTTGACAGTTTCAGATCTGCAGCAGGTTCTAAGGGAAACCCTCAGTTTTCTATTTTGCAGACCAAGGCAGATTTCAACAGATATGAGGAGAAGAAAGTTTCAGATCAACAATTGAGCTTGTATTTTCATTTGACAGAGGAAGAACAATCTACATTCAGCATTGACATCAGTGAAGGTGGCAAGCAACAATATTTCAGTTTTTAGTTGGAACAACAACATAAAGAGGTATTCTTTGTGGATTTGATGACCCTATTGCTGACTATTTTAAATCTAGGAGAAAAATATGTGTTAAAGTATTTTTGTCAGATGAAAATTGGCTTTATCATCTGTTTAAACAACATTTATGTTGGCTATGCATTATTTTATTTTTTGGGACAAGACCAAGAACAGATTCAATAAAATAGTTTCTTACATGGTTTCATTGGAAAGATGACTTCACCTGATAAGAGGCAGTATGGTTGGTTATAGTAGGAGCAGACAGCTGAATAAGCTCTTCATATGAGAAGATATATTGTTTTTAGTTTTTCTTGAATAAGTAAGGCAGGCTACATGCAGGCTACAAGATTGAAGAGATCAATTGTTAAAGCCAGATGACTTCATACCCAATGAAAAATGCGAGTGGAACTACTAGGTTAGCACTCAAAATGTACCATTAAATTTTGAGTGCCTTCATAAAATTTAAGCCGGTTTTTACCCAATATCCTTTGGTTTCTCCTCTTAACCTACAACATGAATAGACTTGTTAGCTCTAATCAATTGCATTGATTCACTGTCCTAAGTCTATAATCTCTATTCTAAAATCACAAGCCTAAGCTATCAAATCATAAAGATCCCTTTATATCTAAGTCTAAAACTATGAGGATTGATGGTTATTTTAAGGGACATTACATGAATCATCTTATTGATTTAACTATTTAATATGTCATACTCCTATACTATATGCAAATCCTACGAGTCTAACATAAACTAATATTACATACCAAAGCCAACTCTAAGTCTACATATGCCAAATCACTAAAACCATCCTACATGCTAGTCATGCATAACTGAGTCAAGCCTTAGGCTTAAGCCACGACTCAATACATAGACACCAAGTCGCATTCAAGCACAGCCATGAGGAAAGGCCATAACAGATATTACTGTTGTGAATATCAAAGGAAACTTCTGCAATTGTTACAATGACCATAGTTGTCCTATGCGTGCATGGCTCGGGAAGTATTAGCTCGTTGAGCATCAATGCTCAACACAGTTCATATGCCAAATCATTTATTGATATAACTTAGCCACAGGTCAAGTCAACAAGTCACGTGCAAAATCCCAGTTCACTTATTTCAGATCGCATGTTATCTATTCTTGCATGATAGTCGGATATTATATCCTCTGCATACACAAAGGGTGTTAATTGTCAGCTCTGTAAACATGGAAGATCACTCATGCATACGTTTCTGAATCACCAAATCGATAATTTATTGCATAATCTTTTGTAATGATGATTGATCATTCTTGGGTTCGAAATTTGCAGAAGATTCTTCATCATCGATGGAAGGAGACACCCTAAGTGCAGAACCAATATTCAATTTCTTGAATACATGACCGGACTTTTAAAAGAGAGATCTAGTGTAAATCACCAAAGAAACAAAACAACATTGGAGAGTATGCCAACGAACTCTCCAAAGTGAACGCTTGTTCCGGAAAAGATATAGAAGAAAGCAGGACATTTATATCAGATTCTCCATCACAAAGGATATTAGAGAGAATCTTGTGACATGGTTGTCACTAGAATATGTTTACAGATGTCAAGTGACATACATAACAAATGTTTTTCTTAAGACAAAGAAAAAATTGAAGGAGAAGAAGAGGCACAAGTTGAACGTCGAATTGAAGAATGAAGAACTCAGAGAAACAGAGATAAATGTTCACTATTGTGAACCAGAAAAAGGATCTATCCTTGGTTAATATGAGGATGAAGAAATTGATGAGATCAAAAAATCTCATGTTTTTTAAACTAAAGAAATGTTTGTCAATGCAGGTTATGTAGGTATAGATGATGGAGAATAACATACTAAAGGCATCAACATAGGATTAACGTACAAGAACCAGTATATTCAAGGACTCATTTTGAACCAGAAATATTTATGTGCTTGTGCACGGAGAACCAAAGAAGACAATAAAAGAATTTGGTTCAAATTCTAAAAGAACAGATGGCAACCATGGAGGCAGAGTATACCCATTTTGAAGATTTTGTTTTGGCCAAAGCAGAGCCTTCACCGGAACATGAAGCACATCTACAAACAGTTAGTTGTTGAAAACCAAATCTTTCATCGGCTAACTAGCAATTTCTAGACAGAATAGCCGGTGAAACCACAGAGAAGAAATTTTGGGGATTTAGAGCTCAGACAAAGCGATTTTTTGGGTCATTTAAAGTATAATATGGTATCAAATAATTAATCACCAAATTTTGAAGTATTTGGTTTCAAGATGTTGTGGAGATATATGAGGTAAATGCTCACATGGTCAACTAAGACTTTGCTCACAGCTGGTAAAAGATTTCAATTACTGAAGACATGTGTCTTTCCCATCATAGACACATCAGAGACACAAAAAATGAAGAAGACCAGATGTCAGAGACAATTTTTGAAGACATTTCGATCTATAAGTAACTAAGATTTGGTTTAGCTTATGGTATTCAGTTTGTATTCTGTTTTTCTATATTTTGAAATCTAGATCCAACTTTCTAGGATATGAGACCTATTGTAAAGGCTATAAATGCCTATCATTTTGACATACTAAGGGTTCGATTTTGGATAGAGAGGCCTCATGCTATTGTACATATTTTTAGATATAATACAAATCATAGTCTTCTTTCACTTTTGATGTCAGACTTCCTTCCATTACTTTCTTTTTCTGTACTCTTATTCAAATTGTCTTAACTGCTCATGATTGTCATCTCATTAGTCAGTTCATAGCTTGATTAATAGTTATCTACATTGTTTATTAAACCCATCATTGTGTATCTGGTTTATAAACATTGTTTTCTTCGCCCACAGTTAAGCTTGTGTCTAGTCATTAGTCTTTGAAAGCATTGTCTCATTTGATTATATACTGTTATTTATCCTGATATCAATCCATTAGGTTGAGTTATCCCTTTGATCCACACATACATAAACACAAAAACATTTTTACTTTAAGTTACCAAGCATCTTTGATCTACAACCTCAAATAGTTTCTTGGACTGATAATAAATTGGCGTCATTGTCGGGGAAAGAAGACTTAAGTCGAAGATAACTTTCCTGGGAGACGACACATAGTTGATCCATTGATGATAGACAAGGAGAAGACATCAGAATTAGTTGTAATCATCTATCTGGAAAATCCATGAAGGAAGGATCTGTTGGCGACTCCACTGGTGTGAAATGAACAAGAGGTATGTTTTTTGCAATTTTTCCAGTATTTCTGGTTACCCTCATCCAGTACCTAGTAAAGATGAATGGGAAAGAAGTATTCCCAGATTTCGAGGAGAAGCATGGGAAGTACCAGCTGAACACCTGCTGGATTTTCATGATTTTATTAATCGACTTGGAATTGTACATGAAGATGTTCAAATTAAGATTTTCAAACATTCATTAGATGGGATTTCTCTTAACTAGTGCGGGTCTCTTCCAAATGCAAGTGTTATCTCTTTGGTAGATTTTCATGTGTTTTGTAAAGACCAATTTCCAAATGACTTTCTGTATACCGAGTGTTGTCATGAATTCAATCTTTTGAATAAAGAATTAGACACTCATGAAGAGTATTTTGTTGTAGAGGATACTTGTCATTATGATCGAGAGATTAGTGATCCACACTATGATAACCTTAGTGATGATTTTGACATTGTACCAAATGCATCTATTGTCTTAGGTTGTCGTGAAGATCAGATTTTTCCCTCTGAAAACTTTGAAGATGTTAAGCAGATTGACACATTAGCAGGTGATAGTTTCAGATCTGCAGCAGGTTCTAAGGGCAGCCCTCAGTTTTCTAATTTGCAGACCAAGGCAGATTTATGCAGATATGAGGAGCAGAAAGTTTCAGATTAGAAGTTGAGCTTGTATTTTTATTTGACAGAGGAAGAATAGTCTACATTCAACATTAACATCAGTGAAGGCAACAAGCAACAATATTTCAGTTTCAGTTGGAACAACAACATAACGAGGTATTTTTTTGTGGCTTTGATGACCCTATTGTTGACTATTTGAAATCTAGGAGAAACATATGTGTTAAAGTATTTTTGTTAGATGAAAATTAGCTTTATCATCTGTTTAAACAACATTTCTGTTGGCTATGCATTCTTTTATTTTTGGGGACAAGACCAAGAACAGATTCAATAAAACATTTTCTTACATGGTTTCATTGGAAAGATGACTTCACCTGACAATAGACAATATGGTTGGTTAGTGTAGGGGTAGACAACTAAATAAGATCTTCATATGAGAAGATAGATTGTTTTCAGTTTTTCTTGAATAAGTAAGGCAGGCTACAGGCAGGCTACAAGCAGGCTACAGGCTTGAAGAGATCAATTGTTAAAGTCAGATGACTTCATGCCCAATGCAAAAGGCGACTCGAACTACTAGGTTCTTGGAAACATCGCAGGGAGGTCTTCATCTAAGCTGGAGCCAGATGTTAGCACTCAAAATGTACCATTAAATTTTGAGTGCCTTCATAAAATTTAAGCTGGATTTGCTCATTTTTCCGGTTTTTACCCAATAAACTTTGGTTTCTTCTCTTAACCTGCAACATAAATAGACTTGTTAGCTCTAATCTATTGCATCGATTCACTTTCCTAAGTCTATATTCTCTATTCTCAAATCACAAGCATAAGCTATCAAATCATAAATCTCCCTTTATATATAAGTCTAAAACTATGAGGATTGATGGTTATTTTAAGGGCCATTACATGAATCAGCTTATGGACTTACCTATTTAATATGTCATACTCCTATACTATATGAAAATCCTACGAGTCTAACATAAACTAATATTACATACCAAATCCAACTCCAAGTCTACATATGCCAAATCACTAAAACCATCCTACATGCTAGCCACACATAACTAAGTCAAGCCTCGGGCTTAAGCTAAGAGTCAATACACAGGCACCAAGTCGCATGCAAGAAGAGACACGAGGAGAGGCCATAATAGATATTACTATTGTGAATATCAAAAGGAAACTTCTGTAATTGTTACAGTGACCATAGTTGTCCTATGCGTGCATGGGTCGGGAAGTATTAGCTCACAGAGCATCAATGCTCAACACAGTTCATATGCCAAATCATTTATTGATATAACTTAGCCACAGGTCAAGTCAACAAGTCAGGTGCAAAAGCCCAGTTCACTTATTTCAAATCGTAGGTTAACTATTCCTGCATGATAGTCGGATATCATATCCTCTGCATACACAAAGGGTGTTAATTGTCAGCGATGTAAACATGGAAGATCACTCACGCATATGTTTCTGAATCACCAAATCGATAATTTACTGCATAATCTTTTGGAATGATGATTGATCATTCTTGGGTTCAAAATTTGCAGAAGATTCTTCATCATCGATGGAAGGAGATGCCCTAAGTGCAGAACCAATATTCAATTGCTTGAATACATGACTGTATTTTGAAAAGAGAGATTTAGTGTAAATCACCAAAGAAACAAAACAACATTGAAGAGTATGCCAACGAACTCTCCAAAGTGAACGCTTGTTCCAAAAAAGATATAGAAGAAAGCGGGACATTTATATCAGATTCTCCATCACAAAGAATATTAGAGATAAGCTTGTGACACAGTTGTCACTAGAATATGTTTACAGATATCAAGTGACATACATAACGAATGTTTTTCTTAAGGAAAAGAAAAAGTTGAAGGAGAAGAAGAGGCACAAGTTGAATGCCTAATTGAAGAATGAAGAACTCAGAGCAACAGAGATAAATGTTCACTATTGTGAACCAGAACAAGGAGCTATCCTTGGTTAAGATGAGGATGAAGAAATTGATGAGATAAAAAAATCTCATGTTTTTGAAAGTAAAGAAATGTTTGTTAATGCAGGTTATGTAGGTATAGATGATGGAGAATAGCATATTGAAGGCATCGACAAAAGATTAATGTACAAGAACCAGTATATTCAAGGACTCATTTTGAACCATAAATATTTATGTGCTTGTGCACGGAGAACCAAAGCAGACAATAAAAGAATTTGGTTCAAATTCTAAAAGAACAGATGGCATCCATGGAGGCAGAGTATACCCATTTTGAATTTTTTTTTTGGCCAAAGCAGATCTTTCACCGGAATAGGAAGCGCATCTACAAACAATTAGCCATTGAAAAGAAGATCTTTCTTCAGAACAGGAAGTGCATCTACAAACAATTAGTCGTTGAAAAGAAGAGCTTTCACCGGTTAACTAGCAATTTCAAGATAGAATAGCTTGTGAAACCACAAAGAAGAAATTTTGGGGATTTAGAGCTCATACAAAGCGATTTTTTGGGTCATTTAAAGTATAAGATGGTATCAAAGAATTAATCACCAAATTTTGAAGTATTTGGTCTCAAAATTTTGTCGAGATATATGAGGTAAATGCTCACATGGTCAGCTAAGACCATGGATGATTTTAGGGGCTAAATTTCGCTCATGGGCTAATTTTCCACGGTTTTTCCAAAAACAAGATTCGCTATTTTAAAAATGATTCGCCCAAATTCTATAGGATACAATTATTTTACCTTAAAAGTCGCCAAAATTTTATAAAAACTATATTAAATCCTTAGAAATTTGAATATTTTTACAAAAATATTGCCAATCATTTATAGTTGGCATATGAAGGATTAGTAAGATTCGCCAAGGTTTCTACATTT
>ML780334.1:806194-833969 GCA_009831015.1 Picea engelmannii
AAGAAACAAAATCACATTGCCATTGCCAATTTATATGTGGAGGGTTATTCAAGGTTTCAAGACTTTCTTCATATTTTCCTACTTTAATCCTCTCATGGTCATGTTAATCCATATAGAGGTCCATGATATAAACACTCATTGTTTTAATGTTGAAATAAATTCCAACCTTCACTTTGTCGATTAGAGGGCACAATTTTGGCAACAATTTAATGTTTTTAGTTCCATGAAATTTATTTTGTTTCTTCAACAACATCAAGGATTAAACATGAGGGGTTGGAAATGGCGATGTCAAACATTTACGCTTTCACACATGTGCATCATCTCAATCTTCATGTCTACAATATGTGGAGGGTTATTCAAGGTTTCAAGACTTTCTTCATATTTTCCTATTTTAATCTTCTCATGGTCATGTTAATCCATATAGAGGTTCATGATATAAACACTCATTGTTCTAATGTTGACATAAATTCAAATCTTCACTTTATCGATTAGAGGGCACATTTTTGGCAACAATTTAWTATTTTTAGTTCCATGAAATTTCTTTTGTTTCTTCTACAACATTAAGAATTAAACATGAGGGGTTGGAAATGGCAATGTCAAATATTTTATAATATTTTTTCATAGCATTGCCCTTCTTTTCATTATGTATTTACATTTTATAATCCATATAGAGGTTCATGATATAAACACTCATTGTTATAATGTTGACATAAATTCCAATCTTCACTTTGTCGATTAGAGGGCACAATTTTGGCAACAATTTAATGTTTTTAGTTCCTTGAAATTTCTTTTGTTTCTTCAACAACATTAAGGTTTGTTTCTTCATGTATTTTGTTTCACATGTTCAAATATAGATGTAACAATTTGACCTCGAAATCTTAGGTTGAGGTTCATCCATATACATATAGATAGACATGAATTTGGGTACCTTGGAATTCTAGTGAAATACAAAGGACCAAAATCTTTAAGGGCTCCTTCTTTAATACTATAATTTTATTTTCTCAAAACCTAGTGTTGCATTTTTATTTAGGTCATCATCATGTTTTTCTTATAGTTTCCTATGTAAACCTATTATTTCAACCTCCTTTGTTGGTTCCTCATGGACAAATTTCATAAGTTTTTCATTGATGAGAGAAACCAATGTTATGGCCCCGATTACTTGCCACTCATGTTCTTAAATATCATACTTGATTCACATAACCTCATTAAGCATAGATGCATGATAATTTCATTTCACTTTAATTTAGCACCAATAATTCGATTATCATTGAACCCATGGTTAGTGTTAGATTCAATATATCCTTAATTTTGTACTATAGTTGAAGACAAAGAGAGATCAATGTTATCATGAAATTCTAGAGAATCACATGACATACCATTTTTATCTTGAAACATGCCATGAACATGTTCACATTCTCCATTTTATATTTCAATATTGGGATCATTAGTATCCCATTCATTACTGTAAATTTCCAAGGTTTTTCCACACATCTTACAAACCACTACTAAAATAGAGGGAACCCAACACCATCAATGAAGAAAACAAAATAAACGACGATGAGAGAGGTTTGACCATATGTCAACTAATTTGTCCCTTTAAAAAATCTTCATTTCATATGTGCAAGGGATAAATGTGTCTATGAGAAAAGACCCAGTTTATCCCCCACATATATTCAATGAGGTGTGTGGGATAAACACACCCTCAAAACAAAAAACAAAATCACAAGAAGCGACCTAAAACCTTAGTATCATGCTTAGAGCTTAATGTAAAGGCTTTGAGCCAACACCTTAGGCCTATGAACCAATACCAATACAAAGGGAACCCAACACCATTGATGAGGTCAAAAAAATAAACTACAATGAGAGAGTTGTGATAGCATGTCACCTAAGCTACAATAAGTAAGAAAATAATGCAACTTTTGTGGATAATAAAAGAGAGAATGAGATGTCAATGTCTTCTCCAACTAACGCCATGCCTCCACTTGGAAATTCTAGGCATTTCCATACAAAAAGAGGAGAACTGAGTAACAACAAAAACCACCATGAATATAGTGAAAAACTTGTAACTAAACCTTCAATGGAAATATTAGGAAAGGAACCCACTATCACAACAATTATTATGGTTTTTGAAACCCCACGATATGCATTAGATGTGTTTAAGATGACCTCCCATACCCATAACACAATGTTAAAATTCATCTCCAAGAAAAATATCAAATTATGATGTTTTTCTTCATAATCATGGTAGTAAATGTCATATAGAGGATCCTCATATAACTCTCCATTGACAATGATTTGACAAAGACTCCCCTTCTTAGGGTTCTATCCAATTCTATTATTTCAATCCTTAAAGATTATGCTCACCACCCCCATCAATATATCTTTTGTGCTCTACAAAACTATAGTAGTGAAGATCTTGATCCTCGTGGACTAGAGAAAATTTATCTATAACAATCAAAGGGATGTGCTCCATAATTGGAGTTACGATGTGAGACCTTGAAATGCCTTGCATACCATTTCTTTCTCTCACCCTCAATGCAAGCAACTGCAAACTAATGATTCAAAGAAATATGACTTCCCAACACCATGTTATACCAGATCTATTGAATCCAGGGAATCAAACTTTTTCAACCCTGGTAACAATGCCAATCGTCAACTCCCAAAATTTCACTTTGAAATATGAAGTCCCACATAACAATCAAGGAAAGCTCAATTATACTCAAGAGTTGTCACTACCACCAAATTTGCTCAAACCACATACGACTAATATGCCAAAGGGATCATCTACTAACATTCCAAAGGGATCCACAAGGGTAACAATGTTTCCTACTGCATCCCACACTAAAACCACATACTACTAATATGCCAAAGGGATCTTAGAAAGTGGATCCATTTCCCTCACTAGTTCCACCATCATTTCTACATATTGCATATGAGACATAGCATGTTAGTATCTCATCTTCAGTAACTTTTGTATAAGACATTGGTTGTTCTTTTAATTAAACTCCAATACAACTTATATTCCATTAATTTAACATAAATGAGATGTCACACAATGACATAATGTTTACTCTAGAACCAACCCAAATGGGAAAAACAAATTTCAATGGTTACTCAATTCTCATTTTGAGAATCTTTGGTTACAACGTAACTCATGGATCTGTGTGCATACTTTTCTCTTTGGCCAAAATACCCTTTGAGAGTCGTGTCAAAAGGACAAATAGGAGATCTTGGGGGTAATGGGAAGGACAAGAGACCGACCTTTTAGTTCACATTGCTCTCTCTCTCTTTTGATCATATTTTCATTTTTCTTTTTTCTTTTGTTTTACTTTTTTTTCTTTGTCTCATTTAATTTATTAAATCTTGAATTGTCCTTTATTATATAACCTTCATTAATTTTTAAATTACACTTGTAGGTATTGATTCTTACAATCATTCCCATGTTCAGATCAATTTCAAATCAGGCCTCCCCATTGAGAGTGTTATTGTTCTCCAAAATATTAGAGGACCGATCTAGAACAATGTGGCATCTTTTTGTTTCTCTTGATCATGGATCTAACTATGAATGTTGGATTTTGTTACTGGCTCAAGTTCTTGCTATGGATTTATCTCTAGTTCCTAGCTATGCTATCATGTAGCAATTCCACAAGAGGATGCGTGAATGACCTCCTTCTACTAGGACCAATTGGTTCCTAGCATGGAAACAATTTTCTTATGTTGTGCATCCTTACCAACAATCTATCAATGCAACAACTTCACTTGGATGACCTCTTTAGTGTGCAATCATATCACCTTGTATAATTGGCTCAAAAATCAATTTTTTTTTTCTCAAAAATCATTTTTTTAAATAAATTGTTGTTGTCGCAATTGCGACAACCCCATAAAAATCTTGCGACGAACTTCCTATACAAATCACAAAAGATTGTATAGCAATTTCGTCTCAATATACCCTATTTTCGTCGCTCTTGCGACTGCCCCTTCGAAAGCTGATTCGTCGCAAACTTTCTTATGTTTGTCGATCTTGTGACAATCTTCCTATATTTTTAGGTGTGTGACGATCTCCCTTTATTGTCTCTCTTGCAACGATATCTCTACATTGTCTCATTTGCGACGATTTACATCACTAGTCGTGCTTGCAACAGTTTCCCTACTTTGTCGCTCTTTCGACGATTTCCCTACTTAGTCGTTCTGGCAACTGTATTTATTCTTTGTCGCAATTGTGAAAAATCCCTAGTGTCTTCTCTCTTGCGATGTTAAGTCAGGTTTGTCGCATGTTCCACATCATTCGAAGCAATGTTTGGGAGAACCAAGATTCGTCACAATATCCACGACATAACGTCGCAAGAGTGTCGAAATATTTGTCGCAAAATGACCCAAATTTGCTAGTGCGAGTACCCTAGTTTTACAGTGAAGTCCCCAGAATTTGGGTTTTTGGACCAACATAGGGAGTTAGGGGAATCCTCGTCGAGCGAAATTAAATTAGAGAGAAGCACACTAACATAATTATTCCATTCTGAAGCTTCCTTGCCTCTTAGTCCCAATGTTTCTTCTAATTTCCATGCCTCTTTGCCTCTGAGCGTAGGATCGAGAGACTTAACGTCGCTTAATGAGATAATATTTTGGTCCCTGAGAGACTAGATCAAACCATTATATAGACATAAAGAGTTTCCAGCTCCTATCCAGAGGTCTTTTCCTAGGCACACTGAACATCCGTTACTTATTTTCCAAGCCACCTATTCTCCCACCAGAGGAAAATTCTAGACCAAGGCCTTCCAAACATTTGAACCTTTCATCGAATTTCTCGGCTCTCTTATACAATCCATAGTTGAACGACCAAGAAAATATTTCAAGTGCATAAATTTTCAACAAAGAGAGTTTCCTTGAATCATTCTCCAAAGGCTTCGCCAAGCCAAGGCCTATGCAAAAACTTAGATATTTTTAATCCGCCATCCTTTGAGAATTTTGGGTGTTGCAATAACAGACCAATTGGATAGATGAGGGCCCTTCGAATGTTTCTATCTCACTCATAAGTATTCATGGTTGGTCATGCTGATCATATTAAGAATTCATTTTGAGATTATTGCAATCGAATACCAGTAAACTGGAATAATCTCAAGGACCGATTTGAGAAGCATTAATATTCCTCCTCGCAATAATAAAATTTTAACCCAAATAGATACCCAAGATTTGAGTTTCTTCACCAACCACCCCTAATCCTGGATGCGATAATTGTTCAATTTTAAGAAAAATCCCAAGTATTTGAAATCTTCTTTTAGGGGTAGGCACAAGTCTCTCTTCTTGGCATAATTCACCCTTGGACCAGTTGTGAAAAATGATGGAATATTTGTCGAATTTTATCTCCATACTGGAGGCTCTTCGATAGAGCTCTAACACATAATTGAGTTTCACCATCTCCTTGACGGATCCTTGAATATTGCAAAATATATTGTCCACGAACAGAATGTGTGAAATAAATTCTCTATCTAAAATCTTCACCCCTCTTAACCTCCTTGCCTCTTTGGATTCTTTAATCATTTGACTAAGAGCTTCGAATACTAAGAGGAAGAGGAAAGGGGAAAGAGGGAATCCTTGTTGCAGTCCCTGCAATGCTCTGAAGAATCTGGATGGATATCCATTGAGTAATATTGCTAAGGATGCAGAATCAACACAATCCATTATCCAATTTGTCACTGGAAGAGACATACCAATCCGAATCAAGACAAGGCATAGGAAGGTCCAGTTAATTTTTTCATAGGCCTTGGAAAGGTCCAACTTTAAAACAAGTAATTTCTCCTTCGATGATTTGGCTGAATGAAAAACCTCGTGTTCCATGGCCATGAAATTATGGATATGACATTTGTGTAGAAACCCGAATTGTTCATCTCCAATGATTTCGCTTAGAAGAGGCTTTAACCTTAACATGATTATCTTGGATATTATTTTATACAAAACATTGCAACAAGAAATGGGACAGTAATACCCTAAGGAATAACAATCTTTCTTTTTAGGAACGAGACAGAGAAAGGTAGAGTTAAAAGATCCCATAATCTTACCGTTCCTTTTTTATTCTTTTACAATCCAGAGAAGATATTCTTTCAGAAGATCATAAAAACCTAGGAATAATTCTATCAAAAAGCCATCTCATCCTGGGATTTTTCCCATATGCATAGAGGATATAACTACTTTTACTTCTGATTATGAGACTTCCTCTTCTAAGGAATTGTTCATTTCCTATAAATTCATTGTTGAGAATTTAGATACTTTTATCCCCTATCCTAGGGATAAATAAGGAGATCATGTCTCGAGGCCCACAAGTCCTAGACATGGAGTTCTGAGAGCCAGATGAATTGAGCTTGGCCCCAGAGGACCCATATTTTCTATAGTGTATCTCGTCTATCATCAACAACAACATCAATCCCACTAGCTTGGTCTTGAAGTAGCAGTGGGTCTTACTCAATGAGGTAATGAGTCTGGGTATCATGGTATATGTCACTCTGATTTTCGAAGCATTTGAATACATTGCACTGAAGTCTCCTTCATTTCATAACATCTTCTTGGAATTTATTCTCTCTAACTTGTTCATACTTAGGGGGTGACAAAATTCCAAAGTAAGCTAGTTCCCCTTTTGGATGAGTTTCCACTGGGTGGGTCTATGAAAGGTCATCGTCCATTCCTTCCATACTTACCACTTTTCATCATTATTACTCTCATATTCCCCTACCTTGGTTCGTGCATTGGGTTTTCCACACTAGGAAGGGTTGTACCTTTCCTTGTGGGAAGAAGGGGCTAAAGGCCCATAGGTAAAAGTAGCTAGAAAGAGTTAAAAGCCAAAATGAAACCTTTTAGATGCTTCACCTAGGTATTCCCGAGAAACCAATAAAGGGCTTCTTAGTAAGAAAAGGGGACCTGTAAGATAAAAAACAATTCAAGGTACTAGTTGGTGGATGGGAGGTCTCATCATGAGCCGACCTATTAGGTCCATGGGCATGAAATGGTATGACACTACCATCTATCTAGTCACCAAACCAAGGTAGTGGCTCTCGGTGGCATAGCCAAGGGAAAGTGGGTCTCATCATGAACCAACCTTCTCATTTTCGTGAAATGTTTGTGGGTAACATTGTCACCTCTGGTCACCATGCCACAATAATGTCCCCCAACTTTTCCCCTGAAAAGAAAAAAGACAAAAAATAAGATTAAGAATAAAAGGCATTGAATGGGTTGGGAAACAATGACATCCATGATAAGATGCAACTCTACCTCTACAAAGGCACCCACAGACAAGACCTACATTTCCCTATTATCACTGCACCCTCTCCCCAAACACTTCCCATACACCATTTCACACACTTACATGACCTAGATTGGTTCTCACCTGGGAAACACCCCAAAATCAAGGAGGATTAGCCCAATAGTACATCCTAAGACCCTCTCCAAACCTAACTTGTTAAACTACATAACGTCTTTGAGCATATGTCTGGGTAAAGGGGGGTTTGATGCACATATTTGGGTAATTTGATTATTAGATGTGATTGACATTGTTATGATTCATGTGACTTATGAGTCACTGGAGGATGTACATTTTTTTGCTACAGGACCATGCCAAATGGACAGGTGCATATGGGGAGATGATTAGCTTGAACCTCCATGGGGCTGAAATCCCACAGATGGATGTTGTGACCCCAACTAGGGGAAGAAATATGGCAGAGGCTTGCACTAGGAAGAAAGAATGACGTTTTACTAGATACACTTTGGCAGACCTAGACCCAGGGGAATATTTCTCTTCCACTTGGATGTTGGCCTTGGGAGGCCCATGACATCACCTTTGTGACCCTAGACATCACCCAACGTCAGGATTGACATTATGGAGGCAATTGCGTGCTAATTGGCATGTGTGGCATCATCAAGGGCCTTGGGAGGTCGAATGTTTTGTAGATGGGGCCCAACGTTCCACCCAAGAGACTAAATGCCACCATAGAAGGGCATGACATCACCTCTAAAAGTGATTTTAGGGTTTAATTATTTGAATTTGTGTAAAAACTGGATTTTTCATGTAATTTGGTCATGTCGACCTTTTGATGGCCTAATTTTAATTAAAGGTCATAAGTATTGTATAAATAAGAGAGAAAAACTTTCATTTTTACATCATTCATTCATCACACAAGTGTGAGGTCTGAAATTTGCACCCTTTTAAAGGGTTATTGGCTGAAATTTTAGGCACACTTCTTGGAGGAGGCTATTTTTGGTGTTTTCTTGGCTATTTTCATGGTGGAGGATCTTCAACTAGGGTTTAAGCTTGATTATTCTTGGTGATGTAAGTATAAAATCTGCATTTATTTATTTTGAATGAATACTTATGGTGAATTTGCTTGTTTCTTATCAAAGATTATGAAATTGCTTGCTTGAAACCCTAGGAGAAAGACATATGTTATTATTTTTTCTCTATAATCTTCCACTTGTTTAAATTTCTCAATAAAACACCTTATCAAAGAAGTAGATACTAGAGCCCCACCTTTGTAGCACTCTAGTAACCCTACTTCATTGCCAATTACATATTTTATTTCAAATTTGTCTAAGGCAAAGAGAAATCACTAGGGCCTAAGTTGTCTTACCTTCTAGCAATTATTTCTCTCTAGGACTTGGATGTTTGAGGCCTTAGGTTACTAACACCTCTCTCATTATTCCCATCTCCTTGACATAGTACTATCATTGATATTTTCCTCTAAGAGTTTATGTTGTTATCATTGACTCCATTACCTTAAAAGGCACTAGTCTACTCACTACAAGTGATTGATTGATCAAACAACTTTCAAACCATCTTCCTTGGAGTATCTACTAACTTCTACTAACCCTAGATTATCCAAATTCATTGACTAACTTGTTGTTGTTGCAAAATATTGCTACAACCATCTAACAACAAAAAATTAACTCTAAAAGTGACATGTTATGCTTGCTAGACATTGCTAAAACTTCTTGTGACTATCTAATATCAATTTGCCTAGTTGAAGCTATTATTTCAATTCTTTTATCAAGCATTTCGAAGCATAATTATTGTGGTTGTTGCAAATTTATCATTGTTGTTATAAACTGTTATACTGCTGCAATTTTATATCAACTAGTCTATTTTATGAGAGTTCATTGTCTTATGAAGCATTAATATCATTTTGGTACTTGGAAAGGGCCCTTTTTCTCTTTGTTGTCTTGTTCTGGGTAGGTACACAATATTACTCTTTTGCTTCATCTTAAATGAGACTCAAAGAACCTTTTAACTTGAGTGACCTGTGAGAGGGGAGGGAATTTCTTGTATCATTTTCCTTATCCTTCTCAAACCCTCAAGTGACTGGGTACGTCTCCCCTGGGGTACCGTGACATACTCCTAAATAGAAAGGGGTTTCCTATTAAGGTGACAATGATAGGTCATTCCCAGATACGCCAATTTTGTGTCCACTTGCCTTGGGATTTGGGCAAGTACAAATTGTGTGTTAACATTTTGGCATCATTGTCGGGGAACATTGATTCAATATTCATCAATGACACTTTTTCGGTAAGCCGTTCTCTCAAATCCTTTTATCTTATGAAGCTTACCTGGCGAATCCATTGAGAATGATTCCCTCTTTTCCATTTGATGATCCCTAGAAGGATTATCTGGTGACTCCACTAATGATTAAGCTGAAGATGGCTTCTCAATGGGAACCAAGAAATTTTAAACCCTTGGATATGAGTAAAATTTTGGGTTACCCTCGACAAATACCCCCGAGGTATGAAAAATGGCTCCCTATATTCACTGGTAGTGATGGGGTTAGATCCAAAAATCACATGGATAACTTTTGGGATTTCTTTCAACTCCACCTGATCAGTGATGATGCTGAGGATTTGGCAATGAATTTTTTCTTTGCCACTCTTCACGGAAATTCTAGGAAATGGTATGATGATCTCCCTAATTCTAGCATCACATCTATGGAACAATTAGAAGAAACCTTTCTCAAGAGATGGGGTATTAAATTAGAAGATATCCAAATTCTACTAAAAAGACTTGAGTACATAAAACAAACTAAGAATGAGTCTGTCAGGGAATTCCATACTAGGTTTGAGAACTTGCTATATCAAATTCCTAGAAACCATCATCCTGGAGAAAAGTACCTCGTTTACCTCTATGCCAATGCACTCTTAGTGCATTTAGGGTTCCTCCTCAATAAAAAGGGGCCAAAAATTATCGATGGTGCGTATTACATGGCCATACAAATCGAGGTGAATATCTCTTTGTTCAAGAGAAAACACATATTTTCTCTAGAAACCAAAGTTGATGACCCCAAAGGTACCCCAGATACTCTTAGTCTGGAGAGATTATTTTCCCTTGAGATATTTGAAAGAATGAAACAAGTCATCAACCAACAAGAGGTTGAGGAGAGGGATCCTAATGAGGGTTTCCAATCCCATGAGAAAGAGAAATAATTTACTCATGTTTCTACCGAGGATAATGAAGACAAGTTTGAAGAGAGAGAGACTGAAGATATCAAACACGATGATGAAATATTGATGTGTGATCCTCCCTCTGATGAATCCATCCATGAGCCTATTCCTCCTGCACGAGAAGAAGATGATGAGGTTAGTCACTTTCCTTTTCAAGTTTTTGATGATACCTTATTCTATGATTCATAGGGGGGGGGAAGCAAGGGAATCCTTGGACAAGATAGATTCTTCTTATTATGAAGAAAAATATGTAGAAACAAGTCATGAAGACAAGACAATGATGCATACTCTTCCATTTAATGAAGTTATCCAAATCCTCGAATTTCCTGCATAGGAAGAAGTAAACACGGTAAGTTATTTCCCTTTCAAATATTTTGATGATGCTTTATTTTATGATTTGGAAAGTGAAGAAATGTTAGAGGAGCCCTTGGATGTCTTAAGCCCTTCATGTTATGATAAATGGGATGACTTTGTTGAAAATATTTATGAGTTCATACATGTCGGGAAACATAAATGGGATGTGATTGGATATGATGGGGATCATGTTTACGACATTGAGGATCATTTCCAAATGTTTCCTTTATAACTATCATATCAGGTTACTACTAATTCTAACATTTGGTAACAATGAAATGATATAGTTACATATGTCTCCAAGGGTGACCTAGTTCTATGTCTTCCTGATGATTTTCAGTCATACCTCGAAGATTTTGATGAGTATTCTTTTGAGCACTTGGATTTATTCTATGAAGAATATTTTCAACCACCGTTGTTCTTAGATCTTGATAGAGGTGAGGACATTGCTTGCCCAAATCATGGTATTTATGACAAGGTTATCCAAACCCCTTTGATTACTTTACCTCGTTGTGTCACTAAGGGTGTAGTTGGGAAACATGTCCCTTGTCTTGAGTTTTCTCCAGGGAAAAGCCTTCTTTTAGAATTCAGGGGTAGGTTGAATACCTTAATAAGAAGTTTATTATATCACTATTTCAACTTTCCCTTAGAAATTTGCCAATCATTCTCTAGGTTTTTACTAGTCCTTTCCCAGACTTCAGGATGTGATGACATCTAAGGTAGACAACCTTCAGACTCTTTAAATCAGTCTTATGAGCCTTTCCTGAGATGGATTGAGAATTTTCCTACAAGTGTTACTTGGCATAATTTTGTCCCTCCCTCCCGCCTCCATGAGCTAGAATCTAAGATTTTCGATGATGTGATACATTTTCTAACTCATGTTATTTGTCTGCTTGACTTTTCATTGTTTTGGTTCATGATGAAGAACAAAGGCATGTATTATGAGATATTGCTAGGATAGTTTCATTGGTTATTTGACTACACCTAGTATTCAACCAATAGGTAAGTAGAGGTAGGTTAGGAATTTGTATCCATTGTATATACCCTCTGCATATCATGCTAGTGTAGTGTAGCTTCATTATGTATTCTTTCATTTTGTATATATGCATGCTTATTTTTATTCCACTATATCATATATGAGCGAGGGGTGATATCACCACCCTAAAGATTACTGATTCATTTTGTTGAGATCTAGCAGATACAGATCATGCCAGAGATGTTGAAGTTCTCATGCACTCTATGGTGAGCGCATAACCTCGAGTTGGAGACATATGTTATCCCTTATCCTAGGGATAACTAAGGAGATCATGTCTCGAGGACCACAGGTCCTAGACATGGAGTGCCAAGAGTCAGATGACTTGAGCATGGCCCCAGAGGGCCCATATTTTCTTTAGTGCAACCCGTCTATCAACAGCAACAACATCCATCCCACCAGCCTGGTCCTGAAGTAACAGTGGGTCTTTCTCCATGAGGTAATGAGTCTAGGTATCATGGTATGTGTCACTCTGATTTTCGAAGCATTTGAATATGTTGCACTCAAATCTCCTTCATTTCATAACGTCTGCTTGGAAATTATGCTCTTTAACTTGTTCATACCCGGGGGGTGATATAATGCCATTGTAAGTTGGTTCCCCTTTAGGATGAGTTTCCACTAGGTGGGTCTATGAAAGGTCATTGTCCATTCCTTCCATACTTACCACTTTTCATCATTATTCCTCTCATCTTCCCCTACCTTGGTTCAAGAATTGGGTTTGCCACACTAGGAAGGGTTGTACCTTGCCTTATGGGAAGAAGGGGCTAAAGGCCCAGAGGGTAAAAGTAGCTGGAAAGAGTTAAAATCCAAAATGAAACCTTTGATATGCTTCGCCCAGGGATTCCCGAGAAAGTAATAAAGGGCTTCTTAGTAAGAAAATGGGACCCGTGAGATAAAAAAGAAACTCAAGGTACTAGTTGGTGGATGGGAGGTCTCATCATGAGCCGACCTATTAGGTCTAAGGGCATGTAGCATTATGACACTACCATCTATCTGGTCACCAAACTGAGATAATGTCTCTTAGTGGCATATCCAAGGGAAAGGGGGTCTCATCATGAGCCAACCTTCTCATTTCCGTGAAATGCTTGTGGGTAACACTGTCACCTCTGGTCACCACGCCAAGACAGTGTCCCCCAACTTTTCCCTCGAAAATAAATAAGACTAAGAATAGAAGGCATTGAAGGGTTGGGAAACAATGACATGCATGATAAGGTGCAACTCGCCCTCTATAGAGGCACCCACAGGCAAGACCTACATTTTCCTGTTATCACTGCACCCTTTTCCCAAACACTTCCCCTACACCATTTCACACACTTACATGACCTAGATTGGTTCTCACCTGGGAAACACCCCAAACTCAAGAGGGATTATCCCAATAGGACATCCTGAGAACCTCTCCAAACCTGACTTGTTAAACTGCATAACGTATTTGAGCATTTGTATGGGTAAAGGGGGGTTTGATGCACATATTTGGGTAATTTTATTATTAGATGTGATTGACATTGCTATGATTCATGTGACTTATGAGCCCCTGGAAGACGTATTTGTTGTTGCTACAGGACCATGCCCAGTGGATAGGTGTGTATGGGGAGATGATTATCTCAAACCTCCATGGGGCTGAAAGCCCACAGATGGATGTTGTGACCCCAACCAGGGGCAGAGAGATGTCAGAGACTTGCACCAGGAAGAAAGAAGGACATTTCACCGGAGACACTTTGGCAGACCTAGACCCACGGGGATCTTGCTCTTCCAACTGGACGTTGGCCTTGGGAGGCCCATGAAATCACCTTTGTGACCCTAGACGTCACCCAACGTTAGGATTGACATTATGGAGGCAATTTTGTGTGAATTGGCACGTTTGGCATCATCCAGGGCCTTGGGAGGCCTAACATTTTGCATATGGGGCCCAATATTCCACCTAGGAGACTCAACGTCACTCTATAAGGGCATGACGTCACCTCTAAAAGTGATTTTAGGGTTTAATTATTTGAATTTGTGTAAAAACTAAAATTTTCATGTAATTTGGCCATGGCGTCCTTTTGATGACCTAATTTTAATTAAAGGTCATAAGTGTTGTATAAATAAGAGAGAAAAACTCTCATTTTTTCATCATTCATTCATCACACAAGTGTGAGGTATGAAATTTGCACCCTTTTCAAGGGTTATTGGTTGAAAGTTTAGGCGCACTTCTTGGAGGAGGTTATTTTTGGTTATTTTCATGGTGGAGGATCTTCAAATAGGGTTTAATATTGATTATTCTTGGTGATGTAAGTAGAAAATCTGCATTTTTTTATTGTGAATGAATGCTTATGGTGAATTTGCTTGTTTCATATCAAAGATTATGAATTTGCTTGCTTGAAACCCTAGGAGAAAGACATATGTTATTATCTTTTTCTCTATAATCTTCCACTTTTTTAAATTTCTCAATAAAGCACCTTATAAAAGAAGTATATACTAGAGACCTACCATTGTAGCACTCTAGTAACCCTACTTCATTACCTATTGCATATTTTTTTTCAAATTTTTCTAAGGAAAATAGAAATCGCTAGGGCCTAAGTTGTCTTACTTTCTAACAATTATTTCTCTCTAGGAATTGGATGTTTGAGGCCTTAGGTTATTAACACCTCTCGCATCCTTCCCATCTCCTTGACATAGTACTATCATTGTTATTTTCCTCTAAGAATTGTTGTTGTTATCATTCTCTCCATTACCCTAAAATGCACTAGTCTACTCACTACATGTGATTGATTGATCAAACAACTTTCAAACCATGTTCCTTGGAGTATCTACTAACTTCTACTAACCCTAGATTATCCAAAGTCATTCAATAACTTGTTGTTGTTGCAAAATATTGCTACAACCATCTAACAACAACAAATTAACCCTAAAAGTGAAATGTTATGCTAGCTAGACATTGCTAAAACTACTTGTGACTATCTATTATCAATTTGCTTAGTTGAAGCTATTATTTCAAGTCTTTTATCAAACATTTTGAAGCATAATTATTGTGGTTGTTGCAAATTTATCATTGCTGTTATAAACTGTTATACTGCTGCAATTTTATATCAGCTAGTCTATTTTCTAAGGATTCATTGTCTTATGAACCATTAATATCATTTTGGTACTTGGAAAGTGCCCTTTTTCTCTTTGTTGTCTTGTTCTGGGCAGGTCCAAAATATTACTCTTTTGCTTCATCTTAAATAAGACTCAAAGAACCTTTTAACTTGAGTGACCTATGACGCCGACGCACGCTCCCTCCACAACCCGCAGGTCGGAAGGTCCACGTCAACACAGGATCTTTCCTTTACCACTGGCTCGAAGAACTCTAAACGGCTCTTCTATTTCCCTATCGAGAAATCTGCACCCACAACAAATTCTCTTAGGATCCCCTCTTTACACTTGGGAGATCGGACTTCACGCATCCAGTGGTCAAGCGTTGGTCTCTTGAATCCCCGAAACCCGAAACAGTCAATGCTGACCTTTCCTTTTTCCCTTCAGGGTTTTCCCTATCACGATTTCGACGATCGCGGTGTCGAGAAACTTGTCTCTTCGACTCCCGAATCCCGATTTGTCGAAACTCCGATACACTCGTGAGCTTTGACTTTTCAATGCTACTTCACTTCATCGATGCTTCGGACTTCGCAATATCGCGAATCCTAATGCAAAGAACTCGGGACTTCACCCCACGATTCTCCGAAACGGTAAATGAAGTTGACTCTGTGCCAATAGTACGCCACCTGTCTGCCTCGCTGGCTCCTATGGTCCCACGCCGTGCTCTTGGCCTTCGAGATTTCGTGTTTCGTGATTTTGCGATTCCCGTTGCAAGGTTTATGGGACTTCCACCCACGAAAACCCAATACAAGTATCCACGTGTAAATTCAACAGCCCTTGTGGCTTGGATCTACGGTTCTACTCCTCCTGAGCTTAGAACCCTTCGACGCCTTCGTCATAACTTCCTTGCTTCTTTGTGAGATCTGACGGCTCACGAGACTTCGCGGATTCTCCACCGAGAATTCCGACCATCCGTCTCTTCCTCTGAGAGCTTGTCCTCCTGCGATCCCTCGTCACTATGCCTTCTTACAAACTTCAAGGTACTTGGTCTCTTTTCCTGTCTTCAACGACCTTTTGAAGATTTCAGATCCTTCTGAATTGTCTTCAACTTCGAGTCTTTTAGAAAACTCTTGCGTGCACTCCTTGCGGAAAACCTTCAAGCACTTCCAAGTGTTGAAATTCTCTGACTCTACGCACACCTGCAGCAGCAGTCTTTCAATGCTTCGCTCAGGTCCACAACCCTGAAACTTTGCTCGGCCTGCGCACTCCTTACATGGCTCTTTGCGCCTAATTGTACCTCTGGTGTGAATGAGAACAAAAGCTATCTCTCCTGAGCTTTCAGAGACAAACCTCTGAATCTTTTGTCAGCGCACTCCTTGTGGACAATTCAACTACACTCCTTGCAGGAACTCTTGCTCAGATAGAGAAACAATTGAACCTCATTTCATTACCCTTTCCTCTCATATTTCAAACATTCAACAAGAAATCATTCATACATGGCATAAAAGCAATTGCATGACAGAAAGAGTAAAACATTCATGAGCATAACATTCAAAGATGCATACACAGAGAATATATGAACACCATGAGTCTGAATCACAACTTTCCTTGTATTAATTTAGAACTTTTGTACATGGAGTCTGCTACACAGTTCTCTGCTTCTCTTCTATGCTCTTCTCACACTAATGTTACAATACACAATGAGGGTGTTTATATCCCGTTTCCCTTTTGCGCTCTAAAACTGTCTAATCTAGAATTGAATTCTATCTACTTTACATTAACTACCATAATTTCCTTCTACCTACTAAGGACGAGAGTGAATCGCTCAAGGTCCGTTTACATTATACAAGTGCACTCCTTCTTAATTATCTTATTTAAGATGGCGCATCAATTTCAAGGTAATTTCAAAATTTGCGCTGGCGCTTGTCCAGCTGTCTTTTGCTTCCGCGCTGGCTCTCTTGAGATGCTCCTGCATCAACCTATAAGAGGGGAGGGGATTTCTTGTATCATTTTCCTTAGCCTTCTCAAACCCTCAGGTCACTGGGGACGTCACCCTTGGGGTACCGTGACATACTCCTAAATAGAAAGGGGTTTCCTATTAAGGTGACAATGATAGGTCACTCCCAGTTACGCCAATTTTGTGTCCACTTGCCTTGGACTTTGGGCAAGTACAAATTGTGTGATAACATATACCACATGTAAAATTTCTTGAATAGGGCATCCATCAAGAGCTTTAAATAGACTGAAAATAACTGGCCCCTGCTTCTTTTTTCTTTAAAAGAGTTGACCTTACATCCATCCTCATTTTTTATTTCCAAAATGGTATTGATGTTCTTTCTTAGATTAGAAAATTGATGGAAATACTCCATGTTATTGTTGCCTGTAGAAAGCCATAAGGCCCCGCTTTTTAGCCTCCATGATTCCTCTTCATTCTTTCAGAAAGAGCATCTAGTTGTCTCCAAATATTTCAATTCCTTCAATTGAATATCACTTAGGGAGAGGGATTTCAATTTCACTTCCACTTCAAAAAAATGTCTTTGTTTCCGGGCTTTGAAAACTAGAAGCCAATTTTTAATGGGTTTTTTTACCGTATCTAAATTTCTGGCAAACTGTTGCATCAATGAGAGGGATTCCTCCTCTTTTGAACTCTTCCAAGATTTTTGAACTAGAGGAGGGAAATATTCTTCCGCCAACCATCAGGGATTGAATTTAAGGGGAGGAGGTGATTAATCCATTCCTTCTTTCAATTTGAGGATGATGGGCCAATGGTCTGAAATACTGCCTTCATAAATCGAGGAGTAGACAAGTAATCATTTTTCCACCAAAGCCTCTGAAGCAAGAAATCTATCCAGCGTCTTAGCAACCGCTTCTATCCCTATGTGGTGTTTTCACCATGTGGGCATAAGATTGAGTGGTTCAAGGTTTACAAGGTGGTTCTTAGATAAAAGAGAAATAAAGAAACTTGTTTGAGTGTCAAATTTTGAACTCTCACCCCAAATTTCTTTGTGGGAAAGAGTAAAGTTGAGATCACTGCCTACGACTAATAGTGGATAAGTGAATGCTCCTGTAGAGGCTAAATATTCCTAGAAGGGAATTTTATTAGCATAAGGGTCATATACATTTAATATTGAAAAATAAAATCCAAAATCTTTGGTCATAAGATTGACCAAAATGATCGAACGAAAGGAGGACGAGGAGAGGGATTTACATGCCGATCCTCATCCTATGATCAGACCACCCGACATCCCATCCATGTCGGGAGAAAAAAAATCCCAATTCTTCAACCAAGCTTCTAGGGTGTTTCTAGATTTTGCACGATAACACATTGTCTCATGCAGCATGATGATGTCCGAATTTAGGCTCTGAATAAGCCTCCTGAAGGATATATTTTTGTGAGCACCCCCCAACTCTCTCGCATTAAAGGAGAGAATGATCATTTGGGAGAGGAGGGAAGAGAATTCCCCATTCTAAGGGCCCTAATAATTGAGACTAGTTTTCCTCTGCGTATCTCTAAAACCACCTTCTCTTGAGCCTTAAGAAGGTTGGATTTGCATCCCACAAGATTGGACTGGGGGGTTCAAGGATAGACCACCTTGAGAAGGGGACAAGGAATTTAGTCTCCCCTTGGATCTCAGGTCATAATACTTCCTTCTTATGGTGACCAAAGGCTTCTTTGCAGGCTTGGTTGAGCTGGATTTAGAGCATGTCTGACCTTCCTCTCCAAGGGAGACTACGAGAGCAGAGGGGAGGGGCTCGAGTGGGACGAATAAGGGAAGAGAGGGCTCGGGGGGTGGATCGATAAGGGGGAAACATGTTCAAGGGGAGGGGGGTAAGGGAAGGTGGGATAAGAGCAGGGGTTAGAGAAATTAATAATAGGGGAAGGGGAAGACTTTTCCATACCTGAAGAATCTGGATCCTACTGGAGCATGGGAGGAGCCTGAGCCTAACCTTCTGTCTCATCTGCATGAGGTTCGAATATTTCCACTCCCTGTTGAGCACGAACCACTTCCTTTGACCTTGCTTCAATCTTTTTCTTATGCCACACTTTATGATTTCTGGAGAAGGAATGAGAGACCTTCGAGCACTGGGCCTGTACATGTCCAATTTCATGGCATCTAAAACATATAAACGTCCAATTTCATGGCATCTGAAAACATATAAAGGGATGTTTTGATAATCCACCTTTTGTTTCCACACCTTGTCTCCATGAACGAGGTCCAAACTGCCAATCAAGCCATCCCTAACATCAAATTCTATATGAATCCACGCCCAACGATGATCGGGCTTCGAATCCCACGAGGGTTTTAATCCAATGAAGTCCCCCAATTTGTTGCCGATTGCCTCCATAGCATCCCTGGTCCAAGCTCGTAGTCCAGATCTTCAAGCTCCGTGCCCTCCATTGAATGTGGCAAGGGGACAGGTGGATGATTGGCTCCTTCCCCAAGATTCGACAAGTGACAGGGGCACGACATATCAATCACTTGAATATCCAATCGCCGAAAATTCCAGAATGGAAAGAGGTTCTCCCGCGGTCCGGCCTTAAATCCTTCTCACATGTGGTCTAAGCCCGTGTCTCCATAGTACCAAGACGCTTGAAATCGCAGACTCTCCAATAGCTCCCTACGGCCCGACCCAAAGGCCTTCACACCTACAGTCTAATCTCGAGCCTCCATAGGACCAAGACACATGAAACCGTAGACCTCCGTCATATATATATATATATATATATATATATATATATATATGTGGGGGGGGGGGGACGGGGGCCGAGAACCACTTAATGAGTATGATACAAAGTAAAATCAATCCAAATATTTTGTTTGTAGATATGTGAGCTCAATTACAAAGAATGCACACGATTGGAGGAAAGAGATGAAGTTGTTTTATTTATTGTTTAATTGGAATTTCTTCCAAGAAATGAAGTTGTTTTATTTATTGTTTAATTAGAATTTCTTCAAATCCCAACATAATCTAGAAATTTCCCAACAAGAAGTTGTACAGCCTTCAGGAAATGAGAGGTATCCTACCAGCTTATGTATGGCCCATACAACCATCTAGGAACTCCATCCAGCTTCAGAAGGATGTGTTCAATTGGTGAGGTGCATATGGCTTCAAGATCAAGAAATTTATTGTGAATGGGATATCCAAAAACTATTAGCTTCAATCAATTCAATTTTTATTGTTACTTAGGAATGAATTTCCATTCATCATATGTAGAATTAGAAAATTAGCTGGAAAATTACAACAACTAGATTTTAATTGGTTGATTTCAATTCAACATGGAATGGATGGATATTATTACATAGCTATTGGATGTCACAAAATGTAAATAGGAAAATTAATTTCTAAGAGAAGATAACATAATTAAAATGGATAATTCGTCATTTTAGCCATGAATTCAACTATACGCAGCAATCTAACGAATATCCAAAATAAAAAATAACTTATACATAATGTTTTCTCCTAGTCATTCTTAATTGTCACCATTAACACACTAAGAGAAACACATTAAACACAATAAGAGGAACATTTAACACACATGATTTACTCCACAACCATAAAGGAATCCATACACAAAGACACAACGTTTACCCTAGAGACCCAAATGGGAAAATAACCATTCAAATTGTTGTTCAGTTCTCTATTTCAACAATCTCTAGTATTTTGTCCCTCTTTTTGAGTCTTGTCTTCCCTCTTGTCTTCCCTATTTTTCCTTTTCTCTCCTCCCCACAATGTCCCTCTTTTCTTATCTTACGGGTTATACATTATGATTGTTGTTCAAAGTTAGGCCCATGTTTCTATTTTTATGGATTCCCTACTTATTATTCAATAGATGACATGTGTTTGTAGAGATAGAGTCGTGAATATGGCATCATTATGTGAAATGGCTGAAGACCTTACTCATTAATTATAATCATTTAGAATATGCCAAAATATCATCAATAAGGATAATTTAGAGGCTCAAAGCACATGTCTAGATATTTTATCCAATGTAATGTCATCACCATTGAGAATTGGTGAACACTAGTTAT
Organism: Picea engelmannii; assembly: GCA_009831015.1. NCBI lineage: Eukaryota > Viridiplantae > Streptophyta > Pinopsida > Pinales > Pinaceae > Picea > Picea engelmannii. The sequence goes on from ML780334.1 coordinate 827,132, forward strand.
ATAAATCTCTTGCAACTTCAAGTGCAATAAAATATGGTGATCAAAAGGTTTATAGGTCTCTTACATGTATATTCTTGTAACTGGTTATCGTGGTTTTTTTTCGTTGTGTTAAGGTGGTATTGGATTTGACTACATAGATATAACCACTCACAATGAGAATTGCATTTTGTTTGGAGGTGTATAATGGAATGTGTATTATGTATTTGAAATGTTATCTATATGAGATCAATTGCCTTTACACAAGTTGTTTATGTATATACATGTTCATATCCTCTCCTCACATGGATCACATCACAATTTTCCCTTATAATTATTTGATATCATCCAATTTATAATTGTTTAATGGTTTAATGTTTCATTAATGGCTACAACGTTATGTTGGTGTTTGAACATTTGATCGCATAATATATATTGTGCTGAAATGATGTACTTACATTGTAGTGTATTTATAGATATGTGTCTAGGTGCTTTTGGACTTGGAGGTCATGATGAAGATCGTAGGAAACATAAGAGGAAAAAAATAATTGACATTGAGGTTAAAAAGGAAAAGATGAACAATAATCACATATTTTGCTCATTTTATTTCAAGATGGAAACAATACATGCATTTTTGTTATTAACTAAATTTTCATTTTTTATTACATTATCCTGAGTAATATAATTTTTATAAGTTGTTGCAAGCATTGGTGATGAAAAAGTTACAAATTTTCTAAAGATTTTAACTCAAAGAGAGAGAAAGAGGATTCATCAATTAAGAACACATCATCATGGATTAAAAAGCATTGAATCTCCGACGAAGTCACTTATTTGCTACAATTAGAGGTAATATTTATCTTGTTAAATGGATTTTGTAGAACATTTTTAGTTTGGGTACTTAAATGATTTATCACGACAAATATTACTTATATGGACATAATGCACAAGCTACTGGGAAGAAAGAATCTAACGAGTGGGAGAAGAGACAAGTGATTTGAGCCATCTAGAAGAGATAATCACTAGAGATGAAGAAGCAGGTTGTTATGCCTACATAATATTGAAGAAGCAGTGATTTGGAGTGCAGTGTGGGAGAGATAATCACTAGAGATGAAGAAGTAGGTTGTTAGGCCTACATAATATTGAACTCAGAGAGAGAGAGAGAGAGAGAGAGAGAGAGAGAGAGAGAGCTTCCCTGAGGGTGGTAGGTTGTGCACCAATAGTTTCCTAGTAGTTGACATCCTTGGAGTCCCCAGTAGACAGATTCTTGTCCAAAAAAGCACATTGGGGCCTTGGAGGGAAGAGGAAAGGCTTGAGGGAATGTGAGAAATGAAGGGGGATCCCCTTCCTTAGGTTGTGTGGGTTGGTGGGGAGAGATCTAGGTGGATTGGGATAGACGTAGGAAGACTAGCCGCCTTCAGAAGTATTTTGACTATGAGGTACAACTTCATTTATGGATACATATCCCTAGATCGGGGGTGATATGCTATAGAGATATGGAGAAAAAGATATATGGTTGGGAGGAATGTCAGTCTACTGCAGTTGGTTGCATCATTATTACTTAAAGATAAGTGTTAATCTCTATGTTTATTTTTTTTCTTAAATTTAATTGCCATGCATAAGAACTCTCAGTTTAGTATTTATATGCAGTTATAAGTTGTTATTTAGTTTTTGTTCATCATTTTTGCAAGTGTTGTTAGATGTATGATTGGTAGTCATGTTGCACTATATATTTTTCCTTTCATTTTGGTATCGGGGAATAAATTTTATGTATCGCGCCTCAAAGAGGGTTTTGGGTGCATCGTAATGAGATACAAATCTATGACAACGTGTTCATGAAGTGATCCACCTCGGTTGGGGACCGGGGTGGCATTAAAGAGTGGCATCAAAGCCAATTTTGGTAGTGATGTGCCTATATGGGTGGTCTGGGTATGTTACAAAGAAGTATCAGAGATATGGTTTACAACACTCGGGATGTATGGGCTAGAGACAGAGAACAGGAGGGGAATTGCAGATCCCTTCATGGTGTAGTTCAATAGAAAGTCCAAAAGACCTGGATTGATTAGAAGGGTACAAAGTTCTGAACATGAAACATTAGCGGCCATATAGTCAACCCACAGAGATTTGGACTGTTCAATTTGAGAGATTGAGAATTTCAGCTGTCAGATCTCTTAGAAGGGAATTTTTGGAAAAGTCTATTTAGGAGGAGCTCAATGGAATGATCCCATGAGGACGAGGACCGTCCATCACATCATGAGTAAATCCTATTCGTATATAGAAATTTATGTTGTGGGAGAATCCATAAGCATGACAAGATGTCATTTCAACAGGAGGAGCCTACGAGGATGAGGACTTTCCATCATGTCAAGAGTAAATCCTGACCATCTATCAAAATGTGGGTTATGGGAGAATCCAAAAGTGTAGAAAAGTTTCATTCTGAATAGAGGACCCCGTGAGAATAAACTCACAAGCCTATCGAGATTCAAATTTTGGTATGAAGGGACGATTGTTATCCAATGGTTATTTGTCATGCATCTTTGAGCCCGAAATGGATATGGGCCATTAGATTGAGCATATATCGACCATCAAACCTATTGGAGTCATGGAACTCCATTAAATATCATGTTGTTTGGGAACCCGTGGTGATCTGGGACATTGGTTGGCGAGATTGTTGACCGCCTGATCTATCGTACGATCATGTTGTCTCGGAATGGCTAGTTGTGGAAGAGAATGCCATGTCAACATGTTTAGTCAGATGACACAACAACAAATGGTGACGTGGATTCCATGTCGGCTGAGTGACAAGTGGAGGCCATCATTGGATACACATCAGTAAAGGGTGTTAGAAGTGCCACATCAGTTTTTTGAGTCAACATGCTCGTTAGGGTACATGTATGTCAGCAAGGGAAAACAAATTAAAGGATTCTCATGTGGTAGTCGGGTACAGGTGGGATCCGTAGTGGCTAATGGTAAAGGTTGAGAGGGATCAATCGAAATGCTAAGCATGAATCTTGATCGTTCATCGGGAGATGAGATTAGATCTCCACCATCCATTGGAGATCAACAGTTAGAAGGGCCTATTAAAAATATGTTGCAGGAAGTGGCGAGCCCAATAGATTCACAAGTAATGGGTTTTGGAAATAATTTGTGTATGTAAAGTGACACCCCAGCGGGAAAACCTCGATAGCTTTGCGGGCTGCGAGCTTCAGGGAGAAATTGTACATATGTAAATTTTCCACCCTAATGGGAAAATGCTGATAGAGTGAGCCCGATAGCTTCGCGGGATATGGGCTTGGGGGAAATTAATAAGATGGAAAGTTTTCATTATGATGGGAATTCTATGATAAAGATATCTCAATAGTGTTGCAGGATTGGAAGCTCAAAGGCTTGTGTTTGATGGTGTAGAATAAGACATGTCATCCCAAAGGTGTGGCATAGTTCCACGTGGATGCTAGTGGACTGGTGACATCAATTGCAACATATCAATAAAGTACATGTAGAGGCCACGTAGACCCAATGAAATTATCATAATAAAATGCCCAAGAAAACTTTAAAAGGGAATAACTTTTTGCTCAAAGCACACAGTTGAACAAGAAAATAGTCATTGAAAATATGTTAAAGGGAAGAATCATCCCATCCATTCAGATTTATGATTGGAGCGTTATATTTATCATATAATCATAAATAATATGTATGAGGCCTTAATGCGGGAAAATGATGTAAAATTCTTAGATTGTTTTTCAGTTAATCTAACAATTTTTTTTTTATAGCTTCAAATTTTTCATAATAGGCTTCAAACATAGCATAATAGGTACAACGTGAGGAATAGAGATATGGAATGTGCTTAGGGTTCTTTCACCCAGAAGGAGGAGGTGAGAGGGCTCCATGTTATCATGGGAGATGCACAAACTTAATCAAATGGACATTGAAACTAAGTAAGGATAGTAGAGTTGGTTGAAATTGTGAGAAGCCTGGAAAAGGAAGTGAAGAGTTAACGAGTAGGTAATGAAAGGATAATAATAGCGCAAGAAGATATACTACAGAGTCTGAACATGTTATGAAAACAAGTAAACAAATACTCTAGCACAAAACAAACATCTAGTGTAGGGCAGGACGCAACATCTAAGTCTTATGATAGAAGGGAGGATCCCATAGAGTCTAGACAGTCAAGGCGTGTCGGTAGACAATATCACCACTCCTTGGGACACATGACCAAAAGAACCCATGCAATATTAGGGTTGGTGAGAATCCCAAGTGTGTCCACTATCAGAAATTAAAAGAAAATATGTGTGTCATATGTCTTGCAATGAAAGCTCAAGCCAACATATTTTGATGAAGACCATAATAAGGGAGAAGAGGATGAAGCTTGGTTTTTGGTTATGAAGAAATATTTTCAGTTGCATGATTACCCATCAAATGTAGAAGCCAAAATTTCATCTTACCATCTTCAAGGAAAAGGCTCTATGTGGTGGGATCAAATCAAACAGACTAAGCACATTGATGAGAAGAGGATTTATTGGAAGTAGTTCAAGAAATATTTCTAGCAACAATACTTGTTAGAGTCATATTATTAAAGGAATATGCAAGAGTTATTTGAACTCCAACTTGGAAGCATGACCATGGAGGAGTATGAAATAATATTCTTGGATCTTCAAAGGTATGTGGATTTCATCAAGTATGAAAATGTTAATATTCATAGGTTCTTGAGTAGGTTTCCATAGTTCTACAAGAAAAAAAAATTCAATGTGATGAGCCCAAGACTTTAGAAGAAGCCATAAGGAGGGATAAGTGTTTGTACGAGAAAAGAAAAGGAAGGATAGTTTTCCAAAAGGCCTGGTATGACAATAACAAAGGTAAGATGGATCAAACGAAGAAAGGATTAATCCACCTTTTGTCAAGAATAACTCTCAAGCATATTAGCAAGGAAAACCAACTCAAAGTGAAGTTAAAGAAACTAATGCAATGGGGAAAAGGCCAATGCAACATCCCATGAGGTGTTGGGGATGTGATGGAGATAACATGTACAAGGATTGCTCTCACAAATAAGATATGATGAGTATTGTGAACAACATTGAGGTATATAATAAAGTGGATGATGTGGGCGAGAGCATGCCAAGGATTTATGCAACCTTGGACAATAGAAAATCACACTACCAATCCCACATGATTGACATACAAGGTATGATTGAAAATAAACCCATATATATATTGATTGATTATGGATCTAGTCATAACTATGTAAATCCCAACCTGGTTGTAAGAATTAAATTGGAGAAATGTAAGCATGAAAAGTCTTGGTTAGTTCAGTTAGCTACTGGAACCAAGAGGAGAATTAGTGAGCTTGTTAAAGAATTCCTAGTGAACTTGAATGCAGTCAACACTAAGGAATATTTGAACATCATACCACTTGGGTCCTATGACTGCATGATTGGTATGGATTGGTTGGAAAATAATCACGTTGTACTAAAATGTTACAATAAGGCTCTCATATGTCTTGATGAGGATAGAAACTCAAGGATAGTTCAAGGTATTCCAAGGCCCATAATTGTTAGAGAAATTTTAGCATTGCAATTGAAGAGAAGTTTCAGAAAATGGTGTCAAATATATGCAACTCAGATGGAAGAACCAACCAAGGATAAGGGGCCAAGTCTTGAGGACTATCTAGTTTTGAAGGAATATGAAGATGATTCTGGAGAGCTTATGGGATTACCACTAAAGAGGGACATTGATTTCTCTATTGACTTAGTGCCTAGGGTTGCCACAGTGTCCAAAGCTCCCTACATAATGAGCACACCAGAACTAAAAGAGCTGTAGATACAACTAAAGGAATTGTTGAAGAATGGGTATATGCGCCAAAGTTGTTGGATTACCGAGAGGGGGGGTGAATCAGTAATCACATAATTATAATCCTTTTTCTTCAAATGTTATATCAATGTAGAATTATTATCCAATAATGAGCAGTAAGAAATAAAAAATCACACACATACACAGTACACCAATGTTTTACATGGAAACCCAAATCGAGAGAAAACCACGGAATGCTTTTTCTTATATGCCTTGAAGAATTACATTCATTGGAAGCACCAACTTCCTTTGTTTTCCAGCTGCAACTGGAAGGAGGCTCCAACCCCCTAGTTTCTCAGGCTACAACCTGCAGAAAGCTCCAACTCCCCAATTCTCTGGCTACAACTAGAAGGAGGCTACAACCCCCTATTTTCTTTAGCTACAACCGAAAGGTGGCTACAACCACCTGTCCTTGCCCCGTCCTGCCACCCTGAAGTAGAAGTAGAATGATGGAACCACTGTCACACTATCATTGTGAGATATACCATTGTAAACCTGTACCAATAAATCTAAACCATGCATCAACCATGCATCAACCTGTACCTCAACCTGTAATCAACTTGTACCATAAACAAGTGCATCAACCATGCACCAACCTGTACCAAACAGACTGTAATCAACCTGTACCATAAACAAGTGTATCCAACCATGTACCAAGTATGTACCAATCATGTGTCAACTACTCATCAATATGTACCAACATCATCAACTATACACCTCTTGTATGTGTCAACTCATCAACTACTTGTCTCAACCATGTACTCAACATGTACCTCAACCAAAATCCCTCATCAATTTCATCATCCAAATATGATATGTAGCTCTATAATAGACCTGGTGTATATGATCACATTCCTACAGACCTTCTTTAACTTTAACAACAAGAGACTAGCATTTTCATCAAACTTTTCTTTAGTCTCACATGCCTAGTTTTGGATTAGTCAACAACTCTAACTTGAAGTAATCATAACTTTGAACCTGTAATGTATAAAGAAATGAAAATGATAAAAAATGTTATTCA
>ML780334.1:840202-852809 GCA_009831015.1 Picea engelmannii
AGGAAAAGGGTTAGAGAAAGAAACATAAAACAATAACTAAGAATTAAACTAAGAAATAAAACAACAACTAAATTAATGAACATAGGGACATAAGGACAAAAGAAACAATGAGACCCATGTCACCAATGATAAGGCTAATATTAGTGAAATAAAACACCGAGAAGCAAGAGGACTATGAGTCTCTTCTTCCTCCAAGGGAGGGCTCTTGGAACCCCACAAATAAGCTCTTCTTACAACTCTTGAAAATGAAAATGAAAATGGTGAAAGAATTCTTTGCTAATCCACTCAAGGGGTGAGATGGATTGCCCAATGCAATGATGCAAGTATACTCTTAGAAAGAATAGAAGATTCCTCAAGAGAATAATGGTAGCATAAGTTTGCTATGAATTCCTTGAAAAATGAAGTGTATCCATGGCCTTTTTATAACATTCCTTTGAGTTATTGTCCAACTAGTTTGTAGTGTGTAAAGAGGCTAATTAGGGCATTTCTAGGTCTTTGACCAACCACCCAGTCGAATCCAGTCCAGATTTGAGTGTCAAATCAACTTGGAAGATGAACCAGAAGTGGGTGGGAGGCCGACCACTCTCATAAATGCGTTGTTTCTCAGGTACACGTCTTTTTGCGACAACAGTCACGCATCGTGTGCATGTGCGCGATTTCTGCGTTTCTGTTTTGCGCATGTGCGCACGCGCCCAGTGTCTTCATAGCACCCTTTAATTTTTTCACTAGTTGTATAGTTTTGACCCTTTGTGAATGTTTTTGTGTTAATTCAGGTCCATGGATGACCTCATAACTGTTTGACGATGTTGAATTCTTGTAACCATTTGCGGACGAAATTTCAATGATAACAGATGCCCCCTGATGGACAAGGTTAGGAGCATACGTATAGCTAAAATCCATCAATGTTTCTTCTACTGAGAGTGCTATTGTAAGAGAGAGAAATAGTGGGATTTGTCAAGAGTGCCCCGTTGGAGGGAGAAGGGAACCTGTAGAACCCAACCTTCCATAAGGTTTGTAAAAAATAAACTGTGTACAAACGAGGTGGGCATGCCCCATGCTCGTGTCATGTAACTCAAAAAAGAGGAATGAAGTGTTGATGTAGACAATTGCAGCGCCCTCGGGGGCGGTCATGATAAAGGTAGAAGACAATTCTGTGGAGGAACATACTCTGAATAGTAGGCAGTGACATCTGTAAGAAGTATCATGGATTCTGTAGGCATTGATAGCCCAGCCAAGTTCAGAGGTCTTCAACAAGTATAAGAACTAACTACAATAGTCGCAAAGTAAGACCCACCGTAACATGAGAAAGTGTTGACGTCGAATGTTATGGGGGTCAACGACAGCAGGGAGCAATTGTGGTTCTCCCTGTGCCATCCGAGAGCTCTCATTGGTAAGGTGATGAGAGTCAAGATACTGTCGCCCTTCTAGAAAACTGTGCTGATGTCGACAAAAAGGGGGACGCGACTCCCAGAAGCAAAGGGCTTTGTGAAATTGACTAGGTGAAGTTAAGAATTGGAGGAGGTACATGGACAAAGTCAATATGTAGGAAGACTCAATATTGCCCTTGGTTGGGGTATATGTGAGATAAAAGTGGCCACAACCGTTCAACGAGGTCGAGTGTCAGGGGGACAACAAGACAGGGCATAAGTTGTGCCAGAGGTGGGACAAGGTGAACAAACTCAGAGGGAAGAGGTAAGTGGCCTGTGGGATACTCTGAATATATGGATGATGTCGTCAAGGGTAGATGATAAGTAGTGCCCCAACCAAGGGTGGCATGGGTTTCTTTTTCCAAAAAAGGGAAGAAGGCCGCCAAAGGTGACGACAAAAAAGGGTAATGTAAATACTGAAAACAAAGGCGTTTGTACAATAAATAAAGAATACGTTGGGATAAGTGTACAAATATAGAAGTAGGTGCCTCGATGTAATATGGTTGGCCCGGGTAGGGAGCAAATTGCTTGGAGAATTGGTGGAGGGTGGGGGCCCCATGGGTGGGTTTCTGTATGAGGTAGGTGAAATGAAGGGAAATTTGTAGATGGACAAACTGATTGTGGAGGAAATGGAGGGTTCATGATACTGCGGAGGTTCAGTCAAAAAATAGAACTGTGAAGAGATAATCTGGGAGTCTGTTGGGAAAGCTAGCAAAATGAGGAGAAGGAGTATGTGGTTGATTTGCGACATGATGTAAGACTATCGGGACTCCCATCCCTAAAGGGTTCTTGAAAAATAGCATGAGTGTCAAAGGTGCAATAGGGTGCTATGAATGGGACAACTCATGTGGGTAAGAGTGCTACTAGGTGACAGTACCGAAGATGCAAATGGAGGTGTTGGTACTGCAGAGTCGGAAATGGGGATCCTAGAGGCAAATGTCAGAGGGTGTGACTGGAGATGCAAGTGAGATTCAGAGGGAATGACTACATGTTTGTGCTGAGTATATACCTGAAGGGGTTGCGTTGATGTATGATGACCGAGTACCTACACACATGTCAACCAAATACCCGACGTGAACAATATTTGAAGAGAATCAAACATATGAGCATTTATTTGATAATTTTGAATATGCGCATGCGTACCTAGTCAGGGTATGAAAAAATGGCGTCCTAGGGGCTCAGAATGAAAAGAGGCCCAGGGACTGTCATGATGTAGATGACGAGATGTTGATCTCGTGGCTGAAGACAGATTGAGAAATGGACACCCGGAGCTCTCGGAATGGTGAGTGGAAGTTTGGCGAAAAGGCCTATATATAGCTGTAGGGCCCACATTGCCACCTCATTTTTACTTGCTGCTATAGTGACTGGACAAGAAGTATTCAGAGGAGATTTGGAGATTCTGGGAGGATGAGGCATCCGATCGAGGACCAACGAGCTTCAGGTTAGTGGTCTAATCATCCTGCATAGAATTAGGGTTTCCATTTTTGGGTAGGGGTTGTACAGAGGGTCGTACAGGAGGTTTTATGGGTGTGGGCCTCCACGTGCACGGGCGATCCGGAAGTATGCACGCACAAGTGCATGCCTGCCCACCGGATAGGCACACATGGGGGTGCCTGTAAGGGGGACAAAGGTACGCATTATGTGCATGCATGTTGGTTGCACAGCTACGCATGTGTGTGTGCCTGTGTATTGGACATGCACGCTTGTGTTTGTGACAGGGGCGCATGAAGGAACCCCTGTGTGTTGAGCAGGTACGCATCCGTGCACACCTGAAGGATGGACAAGCGTTCCTGTGGAGTGAACAGACGCGCATGTGTGTGTGCCTGTGGGTTAAACAACCATGCCTTGGAGGCAAGGTTGACAAATGTAAAACTTATCTTTTTAATGTTGTGTATGGTCCATTTGGCTAACCTAGGACTATTTTATGTGGTTGCAGGCGATCATTGTGCACGATGTTGGTTGGTTGGTGAGAGTGGGATTGGTCGCAACTGAGAGACGCCATGGCTATTGAGGAGTCGGGGGTACGTGTGACTCTAGCATCCTATGGGCTGCTGAAGTTCTTTGAGTGCCCGTTGATACAGGCATAGGAGTATCTCCTGCAGTTCCTTATCCGGATGTGGAGTTTGGACCTGCATTGTTTCATAGTGCAGGGAGAGCAGATTGCCTTCACTGCGATGGAGGACATATATTTTTTTAATGGGCTTCCGTTTCGGGGAACGCCCCTACCAGCGGAGCCGGTGTTACCGAGGGATGTGGCACTAGCGACAGTTGGCCGGAGGTACTGCTCGGGGGCGAACTTTATGTCTGGCACTGTTGTGAGCATTGGGGTGATGGATTCTCTAGTGCATCGTTGTATAGTAGCGATGATTGCGAGAGTGTATGGGTCTCTTGCGATGCAGCGGATCAGTGGTGGGAAACTATGTGTGATGGAGAGGGTATTGGCTGGTGAGCACTTCGCCTGGGGGCTTACTCTGCATGCCAGGATGGTAGGGCAGTTGGACCACTGTCGATCCACGGATACAAGAGAGTTTGCATTTGGGTCCATTCTAGTGGCCTGGCTTTTGGAGAGGGCGCCTATGTTGCGCCCTAGGATTTTATTGGGTGTGCCTGGGGTGCGAGAGCCGCAACTAAAGAATTGGTTGATTGTTTTGCTTCACCACGGTGGTGGCGAGGGCGACGACTTCTTTACTGTTGAGGTGGCACAGGTGTGGTGGAAGATGTCGTAGGTGATTTTATAGTTCCCATATGCTGGTGTTGACTTCCGGGAGGATCCGGACATGGTGTTACCACCAGGGGAGGTTTTTGACCGTCGAGGTATGTTGATGAGTTATATATATATATATATATATATATATATATATATATATATATATATATATATGTTTTTGGAGATAGCATGACATATGTATATGATATAGATGTTGATACTATCTGTTGCTTGTTTGTATGTGTAGATGTGGAACCTCACAGGTGTGAGGTGGATTTGTTGAGGGCGTCGGCTCGCCAAAATCCGGAGAGACCGTCACAGGGAGGGTCGCAGGTTGGAGAGAGACGTCGGCGTGAGGACGTCGAGACCAACTGATCCTGAGAGAGTAGAGAGGAGACGTCGGTTTGATGACCCTGGTGCCAGGCCATCACATGCTCCTCTGGCAGATGCCGGAGCAGATTTTGAGTACATACATCGTCGCCTGGAGGCGGTGCTACAGGGTGTGCCTGAGGGTATGTGGTCTCGCATCTAGGATGAGGGAATCCTGGAGCAGTGTGTGGGGATTCTGCCACCATGGCAGGCTGTGGTATGATGGGTAGTAGTAGCAGGTGCTGCGATGACCGGACGATTACCTCCAAGGCAGGAGGGACCAGTAGTGGGTGGGGGACCACTGCTTGAGGGAGGGGCAGGAGGTGGTTCTCTAGAGGCACCTTGAGTGGTGTTCTATGTATTTTTGTCTTTTTGTATATAGGCTGGTGAGCCCATTTTGTATCGAGGTGCTTCACTGGCCTGCGGATACTTGTATTTTTGTATGTAAACATTTGGATGGCATTGTGGACCGTTTTATATATACATGAGTATACATTTTGAGATCTATGTGGAGTTTACATGTGTTTTGTTAATGTGTTGATGATGTCTAATCTATATATGCTGTGACAGGTTGTTGATATGTTTATGTATGTGTAGAGGTATCTTGATGTGATATATGCCAATCTAACACAATATTAGCTAAGTTATCTGTAATTTGATTCAATTGTCTTGGAATATGTGTAAATGTAATGGAATCAAAATGTCGAGATAAAAGTATAACCTGTAGGTATTTGTGAAAGAGGCAAGGATCACGTACGCGGTACCCATTGTTGAGATGGAGAACGACTAGTTGAGAGTCGAGAAAGACGTTAAGGTGACGAATACGATGATGATGGGCATCGGCCAGGAGGCCAATGACGACAGTGTATTCAGCTTGGTTGTTGGTCGTTGAACCCAAACATATGTCGCTCGAATGGAGCATTTCATGTGAGGGGGTGTAGAGAGCCCAAGTGGCTGAAGCCAGATTTTGTGTCCAATGGCTAGCGCCATCAGCGTAACCGATGTGGTAGGCTGGTGGAGGAAGCATCTGTCAATAGAACAAATGATAGTTTAGACATGAGGGATGGAAAAAAGATTAAAAACACTATAAAAGAAATAACCTAAAGTAGAATGACTACGTTTAAGCATAAAATTTATTTAAGTATAACCCGTTGACGGGTTCTTTGAGAGAGAGGCCTTCGGGAGAGGCCAGGATGTATGTGCCTTTGGTGAGGCAATGTTGGATAATGTATGGGCCATGCCATAGTGACTCGATTTTTCCATGGCCAAAGGTATCATGAGTGATATCGTAAGCAAGGACGAGGTCGCCTTCGCGAAATGAGTGAAGGTTGACATGTCGATCAAAGGTAGCCTTTGATCATTTTTTAGCTGCCTCGTTGTTCCGTAATGAAGATCGACGATATTCATCCAGGGACTCTAAGTTCAGCAAGTGTTTCTCCATTGGAGCAGTGTCGGGTAATAGCTCAATTGCGGTGTGTAAGGTAGGAATTTTGCACTCGATGGGAAGAGTGGTCTCAACCCTATGGACTAGATGAAATGGTGTGAAACCAGTAGTTGTTTTCACAGCCGTACGGTAAGCCCATAGCATGAAAAATAACATATGATGCCAATTGGTCTTATGTTTATCAACCCTGTGCTGTAACATGGTCTTGAGGACCTTGTTAACTGCTTCGACCTGTCCATTAGACTGAGGGTAATATGGTGAGGCAAACTCGTGGGAGAATCCTAAACGAGATGAGAGTTCGACGAAAATCTCATTCTCGAAGTGTTTTCCGTGGTCGAAAACAAGTTGGAGTGGTACTCCAAAGTGAGATATGACGTGGTTAAAGAAAAAACGCATTGCGGTGTCAATGGTATTGTTGAAGGTGGGAATAGATTCATCCCATTTGGTGAAGTAATCGACCGCGACAACAATTTATTTGTTTCCATTGCTAGAGGGGGGATTACAAGTCATGAAGTCAATGCCCCATTTACAAAATGGGTCGGCAGTGATGACTGGATGAAGAAGAGCAGGTGGTGCTCGATATTTGTTGGCGTAAAGCTGACACTGCTCGCATCATTTCATGGCATGAATGCAATCATGAAACAAGGTAGGCCAAAAGTAACCTGCTCGGATAATCTTCTGAGCAGTGAATATTCCCGAAAGATGGCCCCCACATGCGTCGATGTGGCAGTCGTTCAAGACTCTATTGGCCTCGTCAATGGTCAGGCATCGATGAAGAATGGTATCAACCCCTCGCTAGTATAATATGTCTTCGATGAGGAGGTAGCGGGGGGCCTGGTGGCGAAGACGATGACGATCATCTCGTGAAAGGTGGTTACCAAAATTTTGAGTTCGGAGGTAGACGAGGAGGTCGTCGTACCAAGGATCATTTGAAATGATGTAAAAGAGGTGTTTGTCGGGAAAGCCGATATTGACGGGGGCACTAGTTGTGTCAGAGGGGAGTTTCGTGACAAGTTCGGCGAGAACGAGGGCTTTCTTGCTCTTGGGTGTTGGGAATTCAAGATCGTACTCCTGAAGGATAATGATCCATCAAGCAAATTTGTCGTTAATTTTCCGATGACTGAGAAAGTATTGCATAGGGTTGGAATCGGCTACAACCTTAGTTGTGCGAAGCAGAATGTAGTGACGCAGTTTCTAGACTGCGAGGACGACTGCAAGAGCTAGTTTCTCTTTGTGTTTATACTTCAAGGGTGGCCCTGAGAGGTTTTTACTAACGTAATAAATGACATGCTCATGATTGTCATCACCTAGCTGAATGAGAACTCCTGCTACTGAAACAACTGATGTTGATATTTAGAGGATATAGTCGCGATTGTAGTCAAGTGCACTAATTAAAGGGGTGTTGGAGAACGCCATTTTAAGATCATCAAATGACTGTTGGGCATGTTCATCCCAGTAAAATGGGATGTCGTGACATAGTAAGTGAAGGAAACCATGTGTGTGAGTGGCGTAGTTTAGGACAAATTGCCTTAGAAAGTTAGCCTTGCCTTGGAGGCTTTGGAGTTGACGTAAATTTCGGGGAGGTGGAATTTCGGTGATAGCTTGGACTTTAAGGGGGTCGACGATAATACCGCTTTGGGAAACGATGAAACCAAGGAGGCACCCCGCAGTGACGCAGAAAATGCACTTGAGGGGATTCAAGCGGATGTTGTACTGACGACACCGTTGGAAGATGATTTGTAAATCATCAAGATGTTGGGTGCATTTCTTGGATCAAGTTGTGAGGTTGTCCAAGTATGCGAGGATGATATGAGCCATATCGTGAAAAATGTATGTCATAGCCCGTTGGAAAGTTGCACCAACATTCTTTAGGCCAAATGGCATGACACGATATGCAAAAGTACCCCAGGGGGTAGTGAATGCGGTTTTGTATTGATCGACGGGGTGAATTTGGATTTGATTATAACCAGAGAAACTGTCCATGAAGGATAGACCCTCGTGGCCTACGCAGTCGTCGATAATTTGATCGATGAAAGGCATTGGAAAGTTGTCTTTGGGGCATGCGTGATTGAGATCAGGAAAGCCTGTGCAAACGCGGATAGTGCCCTATTTTTTATTAATGGGTACAGGGTTGGAAACCCATGAGGTATAGGCGATGGAGTAGATACACCCAGCCACGCGTAATTTGTCAATTTTGGATTTGATGGCCGCTGCTTTGGATGGGTGTAGTGGTCGTTGTTTTTGACGAACTGGTGTAATGTCAGGCCAGGTGTCGATGCGATGTTCGACGATAGATGGATCGAGGCCAGGAATTTCCATGTATGACCAGGCAAAAATATCTCAATATTCCTGAAAGAGGGCTTTATAGGTGGTGATTTCTTGAGGAGTGCAAGCGGCTCCAATGGTGATTTCCTCGACGACGTCATTTTTGATGGAAATGTCGATTTTAATGGTTGGGCAAATGTTGGCCATGTTTCTTTCTTCAAAATCATCAGGGGCAGGAATGGGGTTTTTGAACCATTCGATAGGCCCTGATGGGATAAAATCCTTGGTTTCGACCGCGTATATGGGGTGTTGGTTAGGAAGCATGGATGCTTCCTATGGAAAGAAAAGTTTGCGATGGTGTAGCGCATCCCATGGGTAGTCAGGGTTGTTTAACTCTTCTAGTATTTCCTTGTCATAGTGGAATTAGCGGGAATACAAGGGGTCGTGAAGAGTTATATCGGTGACTGTTGTCGTGTGGCTGCCCCTTGGTGATGAAGAAGCAGGGGGAATGACGTGCGGAAATTGCGATGGTTCGCTCGACATAAACCAAGTATCGAAGTATTGAGGAGTACCCATGGTAGTGGGATGTAAAATTTCCATAGGGAAATGAGCGGGAGAGTTGGGGGGATTGGGGGGTGAATCCTCAGATAAGTCATCCAAGAACCATGGAGGCGTTGGAAGGGCCTCGGGTTCGGTAGAAATGACGTGAAGAATATCTAGTGACAAGGTAAGGTCAACTATCGATTCTGTGGGTCTTTGAAGCAGGGTCAATTGGTGTTGCCTGTATTCAAGGATCATAGGACACTGGTATGTAAAATTATCTAAGGATTCACATAGAGAGCAAGGGAATCTCATACATTCATTGACTGAAGTTGTGACATAATGGATGTCAGTGATTTTTGGTAGGAATGACATAGCTGGACTAGGTTCTCTCTGGAAGCTTTGGCATACTGCAGCTAATGTCTGTCGAAAGCATGGCAGTGCTGGGCAATGGTGGGTATAATGGCAATATTCTGAACATATAGCGCAAGCGAATTTGGTTCACAACCCTTTACTACTTGAATGAGGGGTGGTAGCAGTAGTACTAGCTATAATGGTGAGTGTTGAGGGAGTTTGATTGAGTGGAATCAAATTCTGTAACTCTGGTACAGATAGGCAGTTGTTGGTTTGGTGTCCATCTTTCTCACATAGCACGCAAGGGGGTTGGACGCGTGGGGGAAGTGGAGCTGTGGGCTCCTTCTTCTTTCTCCTGCCCCCAGCTGTGGCAGGGGAGGTAGTGAGTGGGGGTGTAGAGGGTATGGTGGGAGTAAGTATGGAAATCGTCATTGGGATTCCTTCCATTTGGGGGGGAAGGGATGGTCGAGGGACCATCTCAGGTGGATGTAAATACCAAACTGGAATTGCTAACACCATATTAGGGAGGGTAAGCATTGCGGCTACTTGGAAATCCTCGACACCAAGTGGAGGGTAAAAGAAGGGGATTTGAGTGATGGCTTGGGGAACTGTCTCCCAAACTGTGATATGACCTTGGGGAGGGGTGAAATCGTGGACTGGTGAGGTCAACGAGTTCGCAAGAGGCTTGTGAGGGGGAAGTTTTATGACTAGTGGGACATCAGATATGATAGAAGCCTCCCTAGGAGGAAGGGTATCCTCTATGCTAGTTCCGTTAGATGATACGACACATACTTGATTGGAAGGATGAAGGAGTGGTGGTGCTTCATGGTAAGTTCCTAACAATGATGGATCTTTGAAAATTTCGGGACCCATTTTGATGAGTGGGTATGCATCATGACTTGTGTGGATGAGAGGAAGAATGTTATCGATGTTGGAAGAAGGGTTAGGCTCGTAATGTGAGACTTGGTCAATGGTAACGATCTTTCCATTGTGGGGGAACATCATTATTTGAAAGACGGAAGAGGCAACTGCCTTCATAGTGTACATGTAGCTACGACTGGACAAGATATTATAATCGAGTGGGGCGTCGATAACTTCGATGTCGATGAGAATAGTCTTGCCCCTGAGTTCTACGAGGACATTTTGGAAGAGCCCTTCAGGAGATGATGGTCATCCATCATAGGCTCGTAAGGTAATGGAAGAGGGTATGAGTTCGGGGGAACCATGTTTCTGCCATACAGATTTGGACATAATGCATGTAGATGCACCTTCATCGGTGATACACCGATGAACTGTGATGTTCCGTATTTTTACTCGGATTCGAAAAGCGATCAAGGCGAGGTTCTCCGGTGTCGAGATCAAATGTAATGAGTTGAGTATCTGCGAGGTCGACTGCCCCCAAGGCAGAAAGTAATGATTTATATTGAGTGGGACAAGTCTGAAGGACTTCTAAGACTGACATGGCAGCCGGGGATTGTGCTAAGTCATCAACCAAACTATAATTATGAGCAGCCCTAGCCTGTGGGTTGTGGACATTCTTAGGTAATGGGATGTGAGGGATGCAAAGAGGTGGCTCTGTGTTAGGGTGAGGGATCACCAACGGGGGTCCCATCGATACAGGGTTTGTCTCTGGAGGGATGGGAGGAGACTCAGCGGGTGCATGATACTGACGATTACGTGTTTGCAGAAGGATTTCTTCCTCACTAGTGAGGAGGATCGTGCGATCTGCTGGATTGTTTGGGTTGAGGTACTATCCCACCTGAGGTGGGGGAGGCTGTGTGTCATGTTGGGTGTTTATCACACATTGGTGTGGAATAGGATTCTGTAGCATGGTAGGGGGGGGTTGTTGCACGTATTGTTGTGGGGCCTGCTGAGGGGTAGGCGGTGCTGGAGGATGGGGTAGACTGTCTGAGTCTTTCAACTGTTTAAAATCAACGAT
Source organism: Picea engelmannii (assembly GCA_009831015.1). NCBI lineage: Eukaryota > Viridiplantae > Streptophyta > Pinopsida > Pinales > Pinaceae > Picea > Picea engelmannii. The sequence continues at coordinate 851,248 of ML780334.1, forward strand.
TTGGGGGCAATGATGAGTATAATGACTAAACTCACCGCAAAGGGCACAAGGGAAGTTGGTTTTAATAGTATTGTTATTTCTCCCTTGATGCCTATTATTATTTCCCTCATGGGGGTTTTGATTCCCTTGGTTCTGGTTGCCCCCAGTAGGTTGGTTTTGCTGGGGTTGATTCCCGCCTTGACCTGGGTTGTTGTTGTTCCTGTTTCTTCCTTTATTTTTGGCATTGTTCGACGGATGGGTTGGATTTTCTGTATTCAACTGTTCAAAATTTTGATATTGCTGAACGGGAGAGGGTTGAACAAAATTCACCCCAGTGTGAGGATGTGGGGGAGCGATGGGTTGTGGGGGACCAGGAAATGGAAAGTACGGATTCTGTGGGGGTAACGATTTGTAAGGTACATAGGAAGGCATGGTGCTTTCGCTAGTACTATAATTTGAGGTAGAGGGGGTACCAGAACTCATTTGAATAGGTGGGTGTATGGGGGGTGCCAGTGGTGTCCCACTGATCAGTGGAGGCATAGCAACAGGGTATGGTTGTTGATAAGGGGGTGGGGGGTAATAAGAAGTGCCCCTGTATGTCGGTGGGTATTGAGGTGTTCCATACATTGGTGGTTGTTGGGGTTGTGGACCGTGGTGAGTGGTATTACCAATCAATCCATCTGCTGAGTGAGACATCCCAGGTTTGTCTTGGCTAAATGGCACAGGTTTTGGGAGATCAGGAAGTACAATGTATAAGTACCCTGACTATGAATAGATGAGGTCGTATTTTTGAGCCTTACTGATGGCTTCTTCTTCTTATTGAGGGAAGGTGGAAGTTACATCCTTATCGAGGAGAGAAACAAGTGATATAAGAAACCAGTCAAGACACTATCGTTTGGTGGTTTCTTCTTTGCACAAACTATGTCGCCTACACCACTCATGAATGTGATCAGTGATATGTGTGGTTGAGGTTTGTTTGAAATTAGAGAGTAGTTCCAGACCATTGCCATGGCAGATTGGTAATTGGAAGAAGGTCAAAAATTCTTTGGCCAAGGATTCAAAAGTCACATGGGACCCTGATTTTTCATCTACATACCATTTGGTTGATGGGCCAGTGAGTGTTCTTTGAAATAATCGCAGTCTAATGGAATCATTCATAATGTTGTTGGAAGAGAACCATAGGTGAAAAGTCATGACATGGTTGGCAGGGTCATCTCCTGCCTTTCCTTCGAACTTGGGTATGTCTGAAGGCAGTTTGGTGGGAATTGCAGGCCATGTGGGGTCATGCAATATAGGATCATTGGTGAGTTTTCTTAGATCTGGTATGTTGAGAGAGGCCAAATATGGCAGCTGTAGTGGGGGGGGAGGATTATCTCTAGCCATGGTGTAAGTGTGTTGTGAACCTGACCCTCGAGGGGGGCTAGGTGGGGTGGTACTTCCCCCTTCAGAGGAAGTTGGTCCTCCGCTTCCGTGGAAAGGAGAGAGAGTGGACGGTGGGACTTGGGAAGTGGTCCCAAGTAATGTGGAACCAAGCAAAGTTGATCCTAAGACAGTAGCACTCATAGGAGTGTGTGAAGGTGGTG
>ML780334.1:854477-883351 GCA_009831015.1 Picea engelmannii
CATCCATGTGGCGAAAATGAAAGCAAAAGAGGAAATAATGATTTTAACCCCCTAAGTGCCTATGTGTTTTGACTAACCCCTTTATATGAAGAGGGGATTAAGTGTGGTGTAGCTTTAAAACATGCTTGAAATCACTTTTAAGAAGGCTAAGGGCCTTCCCCACATCTCAAAAACTTTACAATGTGAATTTTTTGCACAGGTGCGCGGGTTTCAGTGGAGACAGAGGTGCACAGAGCGCATGTGCGTAGACCAAAAAATGTTAATAAGCGCACGTGCGCAGAACATAACTGTGACTTGGGTGCATGTGCACACGATGCGCGTTTGTGGGCCACAAAACCCGCGCACAGGTGACACACGGCCGTGAATGAAAATTCTGGATGGAATTCTCTCAATTCACCTTGGAATTGGATGATTGGCAGGTCATCTTAGGCCGGTTAATGCACCTGCAAGTTAAATAAACCAAAAGAAGAGATAGAAAAACCCAAATGGGGTAGGAAATTGATACCTTTCCCCAGTGGAGTCGCCAATTTGTTGCGCCTCTTTCATCACCTTAGTGAGTAAAATAGAGGTGCTTGCAAGCTTAGTTGGATTTGCTAAGCAGGACAGCTGCAAGGAAAAGGGTTAGAGAAAGAAACATAAAACAATAACTAAGAATTAAACTAAGAAATAAAACAACAACTAAATTAATGAACATAGGGACATAAGGACAAAAGAAACAATGAAACCCATGTCACCAATGATAAGGCTGATATTAGTGAAAGAAAACACCGAGAAGCAAGAGGACTATGAGTCCCGTCTTCCTCCAAGGGAGGGCTCTTGGACCCCCACAAATAAGCTCTTCTTACAACTCTTGAAAATGAAAATGAAAATGGTGAAAGAATTCTTTGCTAATCCACTCAAGGGGTGAGATGGATTGCCCAATGCAATGATGCAAGTATACTCTTGGCAAGGATAGAAGATTCTTCAAGAGAATAATGGCAGCATAACTTTGTTATGAATTCCTTAAAAAATGAAGTGTATCCATGGCCTTTTTATAACATTCCTTTGAGTTATTGTCCAACTAGTTTGTAGTGTGTAAAGAGGCTAATTAGAGCATTTCTAGGTCTTTGACCAGCCACCCAGTCGAATCCAGTCCAGATTTGAGTGTCAAATCAACTTGGAAGCTTAACCAGAAGTGGGTGGGAGGCCGACCACTCTCATAAATGCGTCGTTTATCAGGTGCACAACTTTTTGCGACAATAGTCGTGCATCATGCGCATGTGCGCGATTTCTGCGTTTATGTTTTGCGCATGTGCAAGCACGCCCAGTGTCTTCATAGCGCCCTTTAATTTCTGCACTAGTTGTATAGTTTTGACCCTTTGTGAATGTTTTTGTGTTAATTCATGTCCATGGATGACCTCATAACTGTTTGACGATGTTGAATTCTTGTAATCATTTGCGGACGAAATTTCAGTGATAACACTATGGTTTTGCTAAACCATGATATTCACCCTTTTGATGGGGAATGTAATGCAATTCCATATCTATTTGTAATGTAATGTAATTCCTATAATGTTAATGCATTGGATCCCATTAGAAATACATAGCTAAGCGCACTTGGGATAGATTATTACTAGGATGGGTGACCTCACAAGAAGTCCTAGTTTTTTACATGCCTATGACATTTTGTAAACTTAGACCAATTTATCCCACATGTATCATGGGAATTATTCTCCTCTCACTCTCTCATATATAATCGAGGTGAAGTATGTATTTTAAGAATACAATGGAGTGTGATGTAAATCTTATTGTGAATGAAGCATAACCAACATCTCTTCCTCTTCATAGATAAGCTACCCTATTCTATTCAGTTTGCATTCTACATTGTTTTACTATTTTATTCATTAATAGAAGTTGGGTTTCATTATATTTCTGTGTTTCTACGATATTTTCATTTGTATCTCATTTTTTTCTCAGCATAATCTATAGCAGTGGTATCATAGTACTTATCCTTTTCATATCTCAGTGCATGTCCCCAATGAGTTCAGGGTATATATAGTTGGGTCTCGAGCTAGTTTTTCTTGAGGACAACCACTCTCACCATTCCAAGAAATATCCCATGGAAAAATAAAAGAGAGATAATAGAGCAGAAGATCCTTTCAAGACATTGTTAGAGGAATCCCTTGCATGACAGAGGAACGAGATGATGGACAACATCGCTCATATCCTACAACGACTACCAATGGCGGTCGATGCATCTTCGACAAGAAATTGTTTTGGAGGTATGACACCCTTCAAGGTACAAGTCAATTTTGATATCCCTTTATTTGAAGGATATATAGATGCAGATGCTCTAGAAAAATGGTTGAATATACTAGAAGTTTATTACTCTATCAAAAAAAAATTCGAGAGAAAAAACATCACCTTCGCACTCCATAAATCTCTTCCCCATGTCATATCTTGGTGGGAAGGTTACTGGGAGAGGTACACCGCGGATGAATTTATGCCATTTGGGAGAGAACCCACTTGGGTGACCTTTATTGATGTCCTTAAGGAGGAGTTATACCCTGTCGGAAACTATGAGGACCAATACATGAGATGGATGAATATACGTCATAAAAGAGACCAAAAATTGTTGGAGTACACTAACATCTTTCATACCTTGTGCTCAAATATAGGTATCAAAGACTGCGAGAAACACCTAGTTTTTAAGTACCACAATGGTATGCACAGGTACATTCAAACATAGATGGATTTCTTGGAAGTCTCCTCACTGGGAGTTTCTTATCTATATGCAGTCAAAATTGAGAAGAAATTCAAGCAGTAGAGTAAGAAAGAGTTCTGGTTTGCAAATATGCCACAACTGAAGCATGAAAAAGGAAACCCTAACTCATACAATGAAGGAGAAAAAAGAGAGAGTCAATCTCAATAAAATCATTCCAAGAAACCAACTAAGAAGGGTAATGGGAAGTCTAAGAAAGACACCGGAAAGTGGTGTGAGTTCCATAAAATCCCTGGCACAAAACTGATGAATGTTACTCGAAACAATGATTGGTGGTTGAGATTAAAGAAAAAGAATCTAAACCCAAATCATACTTTGATTCAGAGAACAATCAAGGAAAACAAATCATTGATGCAGAACCCACCATTACCATTGTGGTCACAACAATACAACCATAAGAACTAGAGGAGCCTAAGGAGGGGGAGCGCCTCCTCCACTCGCAAATGTGTGTAAAGGGGACCCCACTACATTTCATTGTTGACAACATGAGTTAGAATAACCTGATATCAGCTAAGGTTGTCAAGAGATTGAAGTTGTCAACAATGCCACACCTCCAACCATACACCATCAAATGGTTGAGTTGGGGATGAGACATTTGTGTCACCCATCATTTTTTCCTATCCTATGGCATCAATCCCTTCAAGGATGATGTATTGTTTGATGTTTCCCCACTTTAATTCTGTGATTCTATTTTAGGACAACCATATATGTGGAAACGTCACACTATCTATTAGTCTCGACCCCACAGTGTCATTTTTAGTCTACGAGGTTAGCTCCATAGGATACTAGAGGTATCTCTAAATACTGCCACTTCATTTATCTCGAAAAAATAGTTCCACAAAGTAATCTCTCAAACCATAAAGTTTTCTCTCTTAATGATCTAGTCAGAAGGTAAAAAGAAGGTCACTGCAACCACTACAACCTCATCCCAATACCTTTCTATCCAACATAAGTAGGTTGATAAGATTATAGAGGAGCACAAAGATATTTATGCTTCACCTACAGGGTTGCCTCTACACTACCACATCCTGCATTCCATTGACTTGATGCCCAATTCTCCCTTACCGGATGGTCCAATGTATAGATGCTCCCTTCCATAAAATGAGAATATTCCATATGTTCAACATAGCTCTATTGGCCACGACCCTTTTCAGGTGTGCTTGGGGTTCTAACCATTAGCCCCCATTGATATATCTCTTCTTTTTGCATCTTCACTGATAAATCCCCCCCACACTCAGACCAAGGTAGATCATGTAGCCAAATTTTTTGAACAAATCCAACACCTCCACCAACAGGTTCATGACATCCTTCCACGAACCAAGTACAAGCAGGATAGCGACTTCAACAAGGAAAATGGCTCACCAAATTTCAGATTTAGCAAAAGTTTCCCCATCTCCTAAGGAACTTGAATGAAATGGAGACCATTTCTTCCTAAGAGGGGAGGATTGATCCAGTTGGAACTCGGTGGCCATCCACCTTCTCCAATGAATCAATATTTTTGAGCGTATGGTTTTGATAAACCATAATATTCACACTTTTAATAGGGAATGTAATGTAATTCCTACAACGTTAATGCACCAGATCCCATTAGAAATTTGCAGTTAACCATGCTTGGGATAAAGTATTACTAGGATGGGTGACCTCTTGGGAAGTCTTAGTGTTTTACATGCCTATGGAATTTTGTAAACTTAGACAATTTATCCCACATGCATCATGGGAACTATTCTCCTCACTCTCTCATATATAATCGAGGTGAAGGAGTTCCTTTAAGAATTAAATTGAGTGTGATGTAAATATTGTTACGAATGAAGCATAGCCAACATCTCTTCCTCTTTAGAGATAAGCTACCCCATTCTAGATAGATTTGTGTTCTACATTGTTCTACTATTTTATTCATTAATAGGAGTTGGGTTTCACTATATTTTTGTGTTTCTTCTATATTTTACTTTGTATCTCATTTCATTGTCAACATATGATCTAGGTGGATATCGGTGGCCACCCACCTATTCCACCATCTCAAAAACAATTTTCCATTTTGGCAGTTTTTTTACAGTTTTTCGGGTCCCAAACTTCTAGGGTCATCTTGAGACCCTAAACAACGTTTTTTGGGCTCGACAGTGCCTAACATTCAATTAAAGGAAGATTATAGGATAAATGGAATATGTGATCCTCGACTATATCTTTCCAAAGGTGTATCGAGCATCCCAAACAAAGATCGAATGCAAAAGTAACTCCCTCAGGAAGTTAACGTATCAACTACCCCCATCGGGGCCCACAACCTTTTGGAATTTCATCTCCCAAGGTTAGGGTTTTGGATGTTTAGAGTTTTCTCATTATGTTTTATGTTAAAAAATCCTTTGGAGACTCATTGTATTCATCTTCTGGAAAATGAGCGTAGCCATCACATCTCTTCTCGGAGATATGCTTCCACCATTCGAGCAACTTTGTTTCAATCTGCATTTTTACAATTTCATCAAGATCTCTTTATTAATAGAAGTCAAGTTTTACTGTATCTGTGTGTGTTTCATTTCTATATATCTATATTTCATTTCGTTCCATTTATAAATCCGAATAGTTGGTATCATAGTGGTATACTCTTAATTTGTTTCTCTCTGCATGTCCCCAACGAGGTCAGGGTACAAGGAGTTGGGACTCGAAGTAGTTAAGCCCCTGAAAGACTGTCCCCGCCGATCATGACGACCTCCCATGGCAGAATAAAAGAGAGACGATGGAGCAGGATATCCTTTTAAACTGTTGCTCGAGGAATCTCTCGCAAGACCAAGGAATGAGATGATAGATAACTTTGCACAAATCCTTCGATGACTGCACATAGATGACACATCTTCGTCAAGCAACCACTTTGGAGGCATCGCCCCCTTCAAGGTACAAGTCAATTTTGATATACCCTTATTTGAAGTCTAGATAGATGCATATGTTGTAGACAAATGATTGAATCTACTAGAAGGGTATTTTTCGGTCCATAAGTTTTCCGATAGAGAAAATATTACCTTTGCACTCCTTAATATAGTCCCCCATGTCAAGGATCGGTGGGAGACTTACTGTGAGAAAAAGGCTAGTGAGGAATCTGCAATATTTTTTTTCTCACCCACTTGGGATTCTTTCAGGGATGCTATTACGAAAAAATACTACCATATTGGAAGCTACGATGACTAGTATACAAGATTGACCACATTGCGACTGGAAAGGGACCAGACAATACTAGAGTTCACAAATATCTTCTACACCTTGTGCACCAATATGGGTATCAAAGAATTTGAATGACATCTGGTGATAAAGTACTGTAGTTGTCTGCATAGATACATCCAAACAGAAATGGATTTTCTGGGCATCTCATCATTGGGTGCGACTTATCGATATGCTTTAAAAATCAAGCAAAAATTTAAACAGAAGAAGAGGGATTTTGGATCTACAAATTCCTGATAGCAGAAGTAGGGAAAATGCAACCCCAACCACAGAACAAAGGATAGAGCAAGGATGGACCCCCTCAGGACAACCATTCCAAGATGAAAACAAAGAAGGGTAATGAGAAGACAGAGAAAGAAACTGAGAAGTGGTGTAAATTTCATAAAATCCCTTGGTATAACATCGATGAATGCCACTCGACATAGTCATTGGTGGCCGAGATGAAAGCCTCAAAGTCATAGATAGGTTCCAACACTAAATCAGATCCAGAAAAAGAATATCATTGATGCAAAACCCAATTCCATTGTCGCTACCACCAAGGTCCAACGAAGTGAACCAAAAGAACTGGAGGAAGGTGAACTTCTTTTTCACTCGCAGATGTGGGTGAAGGGTGCTCCACTGCATTTCATTATCGATAGCGGAAGTCAAAATAACCTAATATCAGCAGAGGTCGTTAAGCGGTTCAACCTGCCGACGAAACCACACCCACAAACCTACACCATCGGGTGGCTCCGCCAAGGAAGAAATATCCACGTCAACCAACAGTGTCATCTGCCCTACGACATCAAACCCTTCAAGGATGGGGTATTGTGTGATATTTCCCCCCTTGAAGTTTGTGATGTTCTTTTAGGCCAACCATACTTGTGGAAATGACATGTTGTATATGAGTCTAGACCTCGTAGTGTTATTATTACTTTGGGTAGACAATTGTACAGGATACTAGAGGTAGCTCCGCCTACTATTGTTTCTTTGACCTCTTCTAAGAAATGCAGGAAGGTCATTTCCTAGATCGGAAAATTTGTCTTCTTCATGATTCACTCTCAAAGTGAATAGAAGCTTGCAACCACATCCATGGCTTCTGCATAGGGTCTCTCCATGCAGCAAAATCAAGTGGACAAGATAGTGGAAGAATACAAATACATCTTCTCCTCACCCACTAGGGTACCGTTGCACTGTCATGTCAAGCATTTAATATATATAACCCCCATTGTACCTCTACCTAGTGGTCCAGTCTATCTCCGCTCTCTGATGGAAAATGATGAAATCAAACGATAGATCCAAAAGATGCTTCAAAAGGGGAACATCCGACCCATTTTCTCATCCTACGAGAGCCCAATTATACTCGTGCAGAAGAAATATGGGACTTGATGACTCTGCATTGATTACAAATCCTTAAACAAAATCACAATGAGGAACCGATGCCCAATTCCTCGAATTGATGACCTTCTTGACCAGCTCAAGGGAGCCAAGTTTTTCAGTAAGATTGACCTGAAGTTTGACTACCACCAAGTTCCAGTAGAATAGATTGATGTATGGAAGACTACTTTCAAGTCCAAATAAGGTATTTTGGAATGGCTAGTCATGCCATTTGGTTTGACAATTGCTCCAACGAATTTCATGAGATTGATGGACGATATATTGTGGCCTTTCACCAATTATTTTGTGATGGTATATCTGGATCATATCCTTATCTTCAACGAGAATTGGGTAGAACACTTGCAGCATATTCAACAGGTCCTTCACACTCTGTGACAACACAAGCTATATGCTAACTTGGAAAAATGTTCCTTCGGCACGAACATGGTCCAATACCTAGGCTACAATGTTCATGAGCATGGTGTGCATGTGGATCCAGTCAATATCTAATTCATTCATGACTGGACAGCCCCAACCACATTAACCGAGCTTCGAATTTTCTTAGGACTTGCCAACTTCTATCACGAGTTCGTGTTGGGATTCTCCCATATTGCATGGGCCCTCAACCAAGTGACTAAGGGTGGTGGCAAGGAAATTTTCATGTGGGGGAAGTCACAACAACAAGTGTTGGATGATCTAAAACATTACTTATGCTCAACTCCAGTACTCTCCTTACCCGATCTGCAATAACATTTTGAGATTGAGACTGATGCCTCAAACTATGCCATGGGCGTAGTTCTCACTCAACATGGTTATCCAGTGGAATATCATAGTGAGACACTATTAGATGTCGTCTGTAAGTACCCCACCTATTAAAAATAAATGTATTCCATTGTACAAGCCTACCGACAATGGAAGAAGTGCATTCTCGGGAATGAGACAATCATCCACATTGATCACAAGCCTCTACAGTTCATGCAGACACAAGGAAAATTGGTGAATGATTGCCATCAAAAGTGGTATACATACTTGTATCAGTTCCATCTCAACATCAAATATAAGACATGGAGCACCAATTGTTGCAGCCTTAACCATGGTGCTCCACTCTTGTAGCCATGAGGCATTCGAGTGGCCCCAACTCTACAAGAGCGATCTTGACTTCTCTACCACTTACCAGATGTTGGGAATAGGCATGACTATCACTGACTTTCATCTTCAAGACAAATTTTTATGCCATTTGGGCCACCTTTGTGTTTCTTAAAATGAGCGTGTGAAGCTAATTTGGGAAGATCACTACAGACATATGGCAAGACATTTTGGCATGGAAAATGCCATGGCAGTACTAAAAAAAAATTTCTATTGGTTGAAACTTCATTAGGATGTCAGCAAGTATATTAGGTTCTGCATTGCCTACACCATTTCCAAAACAACCACTAAGAAGCAAGGATTGTACACCCCTCTTCCTACTCCCGACAGGCAATGGGAATCCATCTCGATGGACCACATGTTGAGCCTTCCTTCAACCAAAAAAGGAAATGACTGTGTTTTTGAGGTGGTTGATCGGTTTTCTAAGATGGCCATCCTAACATCCTGCAAGAAGAATATCATAGCAGAGGCCACTACCAAGCTCTTCTTAGAATGGGTGTGGGTACACTTTGGGATAGCACATACCATCATATCAGATCGGGATAGTGGTTTCCTAAGAACATTTTGGTCCAGCCTCTACTCACTATGGAAACCAAGCTCACCAAACCCACCACCTTCTACCCCCAAACCAATAGGTAGACATAGGTTGTCAACTAAATGATCATGCATATCTTATGCATGTACAACTACAAACATCCACACACATGGGATGAGAATCTCTCCTATGTTAAACACCGTTACAATAGATCCCTTAATAGCTCAACCAACCACAATCCCTTTCAGATGGGGTTGAGATTTCAACCATTGAGTCCCATTGATGTTGCACTGCCACTTGCATCCATACAGGTAGAATCATCCCATGCTCAATCTGAGGATGACAATGCCACCAAGTTTATAAAATGGATTCAACACATCCGGAAACAAGTGCATGATATTTTGCTTAAATCCAATTCTAAGTACAAACAACGCCATGATCAACACCAGGTGTTGCACAAGTTTCAAGTGGGAGACAAGGTTTGGTTGCATTTGTAGAAAGAGCGCCTTACAGGACCCCATCAGAAGCTTCACCACTTTTCTATGGATCTTACACCATCACCAAGGTTGTGTATGACAATGATTTTGAGCTAAGTATTGCCCCCTTCCTTGGCCTACACCCTATGTTCAATGTGGACATCATTCAACCATACTTTCCACCATTATTGGACACATCAAAGATCGCGGAGCAGTTGACAGTGACAAAGCTCAACCATGACTGCATGGAACATGAAGACATTGATCAGATCAGGGACACTCAGATTAAGGGCACTCGTCAACAGAGGATCCAACTTTATCGAGTTTTCAAAGCAAGGAAACTGCTCCACCAAAGAAGTGGCTCACCCAAGGCCAAGTTCAACAAAACTTTCTCCATATGATGGGGGCGCTCAATGAAACAGAGACCATTTATTCCAAAGGGGGGAGGATTGATCCAGGTGGATATCGGTGACTACCCACCTATTCCATTGGCTCAAAGAACAGTTCCCATTTTGGAAGTTTTTTTTACATTTTTTCGGGTCCCAAACTTCCAGGGTTGTTTTGAGGCCCTAAACGACATTTTTTGGGCTCAACAAGGCCTAGCATGTAGCTAAAGGAAAATGCTAGGATGAACGGAATATGTGTTCCTCGGTTATACCTTTCCAATAGTGTATTGACCGCCCCAAACAAAGATCATATGCAAAATTTACACCGTCGATAAGTTGACATATCAACTACCCCCATTGGGACTCACAAACATTTTGGTGTTTCATCTCCCAGGGTTAAGGTTTTGGATGTTTAGGGTTTTCTCATTTATGTTTTATATTAAAAAGGAATTTGGATCCTCATTGTATTTATCTTTTGGCGAATGAGCCTAGTTGTCACATCTCTTCTCAGAGATAAGTTGCCACCATTCAAGCAAGTTTTCTTCAGTCTGCATTTTTACATTTTCAGTAGGTTCTCTTTATTAATAGAAGTAAAGTTTTACTGCATCTCTGTGTGTTTCTTTGCTATACATCTGTATTTCATTTTATTCCATTTATAAATACGGATCAACATAATCCGGATCAAAGAAACTAGCAAGATATCCTTTAGGACAAGATATGGGCACTATGAATTTGTAGTGGTGCCTTTTGGGTTAACAAATGCACCAGTTGCATTCATGTGTTTAATGAATGGAGTGCTCATGGATTACTTGGAAAATTTTGTTATTGTATTCTTAGGTGATATTTTCATCTACTCTAAAACAAAGGAGGAGCATGAACACCATTTGAGAATGGTGCTTAAATTTTTAAGAGAACATCAATTATATGTCAAGTTGAGAAAGTGTTCTCTTTATCAAAGACATATCCAACACTTGGGCCTCATTGTTTCAGAGGAAGGCATAATAGTGGATCTAGAGAAGGTGGAAGCAATCAAGAGTTGGCTAGTACCTAAAAGTATTTCTAAAGCTATATCCTTTATGGGTTTATATGGCTATTATAGGAGGTTCATTGTAGGTTTCTCCAATATTGCGCACCCAATAACTTATTTGTAGAGAAAAGGGGTGAAGTTCGAATGGAGTGCCAAGTGTGAAAGAAGTTTTCAGCACTTGAATGAGTTATTGACCAGTTCACTTGTGTTAAAGGTCATAGATCGAGATGAAAATTTTGTTGTGTGCACAGATGCATGCAAAGAAGGGATTGGTGGAATCCTTACACAAAATGGACACACAATCTGTTATGATTCTAGGAAGTTAAAGGAGTATGAAATAAATTATGCCACGCATGAGTTGGAATTGACATCCATAATACATGCCATAAAAATGTGGAGGAATTATCTTATGGGCCGAAGGTTTGAATTCAGATTAGACCATAGTGGTCTGAAACACATGTTTGACCGACCAATAATAAATTCTAGAAAAACAAGATGGTTGGAGTTTCTCAGTTAGTATGATTTTGACATCAAAAACATCAAATAAGTATTTGACTTGTTGATGCACTCAACAAAAGGGTGCATAAAATGCATGATACAACCATTAGAGTGTATAGTACATATTTGAAGGGCATAATTTTAAAGGATGTAACAATATACCCACATTATGTGCAGGTCAAGGAAATATTACAACATGGTAGTTTACAATAGAAATATAAATACTATAAGCTATAGGAGGATGGAATCCTCTTGTTCAAAAACAAAGTTTATGTTAAGAGATATGCATAATGTGCCATACACTAGACATATAGGATACAAAAATACCATCACAGTTGTAAGAGGGTAGTATTTTTGGCTTGGTATGAAGAGGGATGTAGTAGATTATTTAGCCAGATGCATGGAATGTCAGAAGGTAAACACTGAGCATAGACACCCAATAGGGTTTCTACAACCATTGGTCATTCCTAAATGGAAATGGAAATTTGCTACTATTGATTTCATTACCAAGTTTCTCGAGACAACAAGGCAACACGATTCCATTATGGTGGTAGTGGATAAACTGACAAAGGTTGCACATTTTATTCCAATAAAAGTAACTCATAAGGAAGTTGATATTGCATAAAATATATGAAAGAGGTTGCTAGGCTACACGAGGTAGATAAAGCAATCACATCATATAAAGATACCAAATTCACCTCCAATTTTTGGAAGAGGTATTTGGGACCAAATTGAATTTTAGTACAACATATCACCTAGGGTTGGATGGGCAGAAATAAAAAAAATTAATCGGGTAATCGAGGATATGTTTAGAATGTATGTTATGGACAAACCTTCCAGGTGGGAGGACTTCTTGCATCTAGTTGAGTTCACCTAAAATAATGGATATTGAGAATCATTGAAGACAAGTCCATTTGAAGAGTTGTACGATATAAAATGTAACACGTCAGTGAGTTGGGATAATACAACATATAGAGATGTTATTGGGCCATATTTGTTAAGAGAAATGGAGGAGAAAATGGTTAAGATCGTGTAGAATATGAAGATTGCTCCAGAAATGCAAAAGAGTTATGATGATAAAATAAGGACACATGGAGAATTAAAAGTGGGGTAGAATATATTTTTAAAAGTTAAATCCAAAAGGAGCTTGTTGAAGTTGAGAAGTTGCCCAAAATTGGTAGCAATATGTTGTGGGTGATTTTAAATCCTAGAGATGATAGAATCAATTGCATACATGCTTGCATTACCTACATCCATAAGAATTCATAATGTGTTCCATGTTTCTTTATTAAATAAGTATATACATTATCCTAATCATGTAATTGATTGGACTGTAACCCAGGTGGAGCACATAGGGGATTTTAGGGTGGAGCTAGTGTGCATCCTAGACCGAAAATTCAAGGTGCTCTGGAACAAATCCATCGGAATGGTAAATGTTCAATGGACCTGATACAATCCTAAAGATGCCACATGGGAGAACAAGGAGGCTATGCAGGAAGAGTACTTGAAAAATTTTGAAATTTTTGAAGAAAGATGAATGCACATGTGTAAATAAGCAAGTGAAGACTCCATTCTGGAAGCTAAGAATTCATGGAGCCACATATTAGATGCTTCTTGTCTGATCTATGCATTGGCCCTGGAAGGAAAGTGGTACAACTTGAGGTACTATGAGCAGTGAAGGGGTGACACTTCCTTGGGTTTTGCAGATTGTGAGGAAGCAAGATTGATGGTTCGAATTGCTACAAGAGTTGTGAACTTGCAGAAGTAGCAAATATTTAGCTGTGAAAAGATTTGTATGTAATTATGAAATTGTGTATGATAATGTGCGCCAAGGACAATTCAATTTGTAGGGGGAGGGGAATGTAACATCCCTATTTTACCCCCATCTTAGTGATGTATATATTTTACAAAGATATGTGTACATGGGACAATCAATGTAATATGTAAACTTTGTAAATTATAATGATAGATAAAGACAATTACATTGCAGGTGGACAAAGACAAATTAATTGAGGGATAAGTATCCATAAGAGGGGGAGGGGTACAAAAAAGGGAATGACCATGGGTATTAATCTCAACCCACATTGTTATAGATATTACCTTGTGTTATGAACCTTCTATATCCTTTGGAGTGTTTCCAAATCCAATCATTGAATTCCTATAAGAGGGTGGGTTAGAGAAGTCATTTCAGGAAGTTATTGTGAGCATGGGGTTGAGTACAAACCTCCTTGAGAGGAGTGTCAGTTAAGAAAGCAAGGAAAAGATAAACTTGTATGGAAAAATAGAGTTAGTCAGTCAGTCCAAACAACAATTAGAGGAATTGAGCAGTCTAGTAGGATTCATTCAATGGAGGGGAAGCATGATTCTAATGAGTGGGAGAAGCATCAAGAAGTTTGAGTCGTCTGGGAGAGACCACAAGGTGGGAAACATAGACAACGAGTTGGAGAGAAGTGCAGGATAGATAATCATTGGAGCTGAAGAAACAGGTTATCAGGCCTGCATATAAAACTATGAGAGAGAGAGAGAGAGAGAGAGAGATTCCCTGAGGGTGGTAGATTGTGCACCAGTTGTTTCCTAGTAGTTGTCATCCCTAGTGATCCAGGGATTAAAATATGCTAAAAAATCAAAGTTCTTGGAATTGCTTGAAAACAGACTCATGCATAGGCCTCGTCATCATGATCCCAATGCAACTTGAATGGGTTCAAATAGACATTGTATGCGAGATATATCGTGTTATGTTCGCTTTGCCAATCAGACAAAAACATGTTGATTATATAGTCCGTATAGTCTGACTGTGCAGACCGTACTGCTGACGTGGCATGAGATCATATTAACACGTGAAAAGTGGTGATTTGACAGTTTATGTGATAGTGGTTGACGTGGACCAATGGGTGGTCGACATATGGCATGCTCGGAGCGAATGGGAAGGTGCCACGCGGCCCAGCCAAGGGCCGCCACGTGGTACCTGTCATTGATTTTTTGTTAAAATTATATGGAGTCTGCGGGGGTTGAATCTGAGACCTCCTCTAAGTCCAGAGGCTCCACGCGGGCCGGGATACCATTTGTTTCTTACCCATGTATGTCTTCAAATCTAATATTTGAATTTGATGTAAGGTTTGGTCAAGCGGAGAAAGGGTCGGGACCTAGCCCCAACCCTCGGTCACAAACTCACTTCACATGCCATATACCATATGACCAGAGCGCGGGAACTCTCCAACAATTATCCATGGTCATCACACTTTATATTCCATATGACCACCAAGTGCGCAGACTATCCAACGGTTAGGCTAGTTGGGTGGGATCCCCTCCCTTGGGTTGTGTAGATCACGGGGAAGAGAACTGGGTGGATTGAGATAGTTGTGGGAAGACTAATCACGTTGGGAAGTATTTTGACTGTGAGGGAAACCCTATTTTATGGATACATATCCCCAACTTGGGGGTGATATGTTGTTGAGATTTGGAAAGAAACAAATATATGGTTGGGAGAAACGTCTAACCCCTAGAGTCGGTTGCATCTTTGTTACTTAAAGATAAGTGTTAATCTCTGTGTTTATTTATGTTCTTAGATTTAATTTTTGTGTATAAGAAATATGAGTTCAATATTTATATGTGGTTATAATTTTTTGTATAGTTTTTGTTCATGGTTTTTGCAAGTGTTGTTAGATGCATGATTGGTAGGCATGCTGCACTATATATTTTTCCTTTCATTTTGGTATCAAGGTAGAAATTTTATGTATCATGCCTCAACGAGGGTTCTAGGTGTGTTACAATGAGCTATAGATCTATGACAGAGTGATCATGAAGTGGCACGCCTTGGTTGGGGGCCAAGGTGGCGTTATAGAGTGGTATCAGAGCCAATTTTTGCAGTGATGTGCCCAGATGGATGGTCTGGGTATGTTACAATTAGCCTCGAGATAATTAGACAATTCTGGATATTATTCCAAAGGCACTTTACAAAGTAAACATTTATACAATTACCTTTAGAGAAGGATAAGCCATGCTTTATTAGTTGAGATGGGGTGTAGAGGCTGCTTTTGAATCAACTAGTCCAACAATCACAATCCCAATGCCTATAGATACAAAAGACGTTGATTTGTGTTGCTTTAAGAAAAGTGGAGGAGGGAAGGGATCAGTGTGGCATCTCTCAGAAATTATAAAGAAGGGTCATGGTGAGTGGGACCATTTGAGCACTAGGAGTGGCTAGCTATGGGTTGCAAATGGTAAAGAATGGATGAATTTTTCAGTGGTGGATTAGGCATCCCTAGAAAATTATAAAGAAGGCCCATGTTGAGTGGGACCATTTGAGCACTGGGAGTGGTTAGCTGTGGGTTGTATGGGTTGTAGATGGTAGAGTATGGGTGAATTTGTTGGTGGTGGATTGGGTATGAGTTGAAAAGATATATAAAATATCATATAGTGTTACAGAGGTGTGATGACATGATTTTATTTTAATTGTGGAAATTGGTTTAATCCTTAGTAACTTAAGTTCTACATCTTGCATTGTGAAAAGCATATAGTGATAGGGGAATTTATTGTGGAGTATTATCCCACATGCAGGGCCTACACATGATAGATACATGTGTGCACCCTAAGATCAATTCATGTACCAGTTTCAATGAGAGAGAAGATCGATGGAGAAAGATCTTGAGAAATAATTTTATTTAACTATGAAGCTTGCAAGCAAAATCCAGGTTTAGAGAAAAAGTTGATATAATATTAGTGCATGTGGGATCTTTGGGCCGTCAACTCAAGAGTTGAGAGAATTAATGTACTTATATTTACATTAGTGGTTATTTTCTAACAAGAATACTTCAACATCAAACAAACGGGGGGTGAGTGCAATCTAATGGTGGTCTCTCATGATGCATTAGCGGCATTGCAAATATGGAAAAACAACAATATTGTTAACTTAGAGAGAGGATTTGAGGTACTTTCACAATGAATTTGAATATGGTGTTAAAAGATGAAATGTAGGATATTGAATTAGCTTTCAAAATATATAATTTTTATTTATTTTGTATGACTGTGAAATTTGAGTTTTTCTAATAGTGGTATGTTATTTTTCCTACAAAATATAATGCATATGTTACTGTCAATGTAGGCGTTGAGTACCTAAATGATGGAATTCCCTTCAAAAAGTTTATACAATTGTGAAGAACACATTGTTCTTGTGCATAACTATTTTTCCAAAGTTTATAATGTTAAATTTTAATATATTTTTTAAATTATGAAATTCATTACATCCTCAAATTTATGAGGTCATGTGTTAGTGTAGGGTTTGAGGGTCTTAACATATTCAAACAATTTTTATTTATTTTTAATTGTAGATCTAAGTTTGTATTAGTGCAACCGATAATTTAAAAAAATAAACGAGTAAGGGGATAAAAAATTATACAAAAGACATGTATTTTAGACAAAAATAAATAAATAATAGTAAAAAATATTATTTAAATTTTTTACGTATGTGTTTTAGATGAAAATAAATAAAAAAATAGTAAACAATATTAGTTAATTTTGTTTCTATACATTTGGAATATGCACTCATATTTGTATGTGTGTGTAGTTTTATTGGCAATGAATTTTTGTAGACTATTTAAAAATAACATGAAAAATGGAGATATTAAGAGGTATTAAAAAAATGAAGGTTTTGATGTTTTTGCAGCCCAAACCACTAGGTTTGTCATTCTGAACCTAAATTTGAAGCAATCAAGTTAACAAACATGTAGTTTGGAATTCTCAATCTTTAAAAAAAAAAACGAATTTAAAGAATTCACATGTGTTAAAAGAATGCATGTTGATTCTAAAAAGTGTGCATGTTAAAAAGTACATGTGTGTTCCTAGAAGTGAAAGCGTTGTTGCGAGTAAAAATTCACAAGTTAATATTGTTCTTACTCCTTTTCCCAATGCCCATGGTATTGTAGAACATACCCCTTATGCCCAGTGGCTATGATAGCTTTCTTCATGGCCATTAAGCCCAAAAAGTTTTGTTTAGGGCCTAAGGCCCTTGTTTTCCTCCCTCAGCCATGGTAGGTGTCCTAAGACCCACTCTTATTGTGAAAATCATACTAATAGTGCCCATATTCATAGTCACGGGCCTTGTTCATGGCCATTAAGCATGGGAAATATTCAATTAGGGCTTGAGACCCTTGTTTTCCTCCTTTGGCCATGTTATAGGCATTGACTCACATATGTGGTGTAAAAAACCTTATAATGGCACCCATATCCCACCTAGAGGTAATGATCCCTTTGAAAGGATAAGTGTGGTCAGTATTGTCCTAGTTCATGTCCCTTAAGCTCAAGAAGATTTGTTTTGTGCCTAAGTTCCTTTTTTTCCTTCCCTAGCCATGGTATAGGTATCAAGACTCATTTTTGTTATGCAAACATACTGATGACACCAAATATTCTCCATAGAGGCCAAATATCCCCTATAAAGGTCTTATGTCGTTATTCAAGGACTATTACATGAATATTGATCCTAAGAAGATTTAAATAGGACCCCAAGACCTTATGTGCCTTCCCCAACCATTTTTAAGGCCTTGAATGCATTATTGTTGGGTATGTGTTATATTCTTTGCATGTGTGTGTGTGTGGGCGTGTCAGATTCGACAATTGCATCTGACGATCCCTCTAGTAGTGCTCTTTGTGTCGTGTGCGTCGAGCACTTCTTAGGTGGGTCCCGGGGGGGGGGGGCAGGTATGCCCCCCCCTGGTTACGCGCAACGTTCAAGGTAGCGCCCCGAAAATTATTTTTTGGGCGGTTTTTGCTATTTTTAGCGGTTTTCTAAATTAATCCCGAATTAAGGGATTATGGTTTTGGTATCTACGGAATACCTAAAAACATTGTATATATTGTATGGTGAATGGTGAAATTCGATATAATGAATATAAGAGAGGTTTTCCCCGATTGAGGGTTTCCGGCATAAATCTTTGTGTACTATGTGTATGAGCCATTGATTAATTTCTGTTTTTCTTAAGAATCTATATGCATTGCTTTACTTCACAGGTTTAACACTTACAATTACATGGTGCACAAAACTTCCTAATGGAATTGGGGTCCAACTAAGAGGCTTCTAGACCCAACCATGGTGCTCAAATCCTGTAATGGCACTTGTATCTCATCTAGAGGCCAGAGATCCCTTGGAAAGGATCTATGTAGTTTTCTGAGGCCCTCTTCATGGAAATTGAGCTCAATCATATTTGTTTGGGGCCTAAGGCCCTTGTTTTTCTCTCTCGACTAATAGTCTATTTAATTACCTCACTGATTTGAAGCTTGGGATTTCCACGCCCGACCGAGCTATGAAAGCAACCCGGATTGCGAAGTGTGGGGAACTTGAGGAAGGGTAGCTAAATGGATTGTACATTAAATTGTCAAAGCAAGGTTCTGGAGTCTATTGAGATGCCTTGTACTGTATATGCAGGTTTAGAAATCACTTTATCATTGATTTTATACTATGCTCTATCAAGAGAAAGGAAAGGAAATCATAGGAAATCATACTCCTATATTAAGAAATTACTGTGATTGAAGCAATAGATACTAAATTTGTTATATAAATGAAAATACTTCTACTAAAAACACACTTGCATAATTGAAATCCCTTGTCGCAAACACAGACACTTTCATAATTGAAATATTTTTCATAAATAAGATTATGTGGGTATTAACAAATTCAAAATTAAAAACTGAGCTATAGGATTTGCAAATGATCAATTTAACTAATTGCAAAAATGATCTATGAAAGAATATAAAGGAAATTATTAAACTACAGAATTCAAATGAACATATACTCAAACAAAAATGAAAGAAATCTAAAATACACAACACATGTTCCTCTAAAATGGGCCCTGCCTCAAAAACAACAATACACTTTAATCAATAACCTAAACATCCACACTAACACATATAATTAATAGAATTGAACTCATATGGTAAAACAAATATGTATCTAGATTATGTTCTATCTCAAAACATCAGAATGTCTTGTCCATCATTGTTCATTGTCTACCGTCTATCAAAGAAAAATGCCTCTTGTTATACACACGTTTCATTAACTAAGTAATAAAGAGAAATTAATACAAACATGCTTGAGAATTAGATATTCTCAATCCGTTTAAAACCGAGTATTGTAATCAAATTAAAGACAAGTAACAAAGTGTTGGAATATAAACAAGAGGATAGACAGATCTTGTTTCTGGACATTTCAATGGTAATAATGTTGTTGTAACTGTATAATCACTCTAAAAGGAAGAATTAAAGTCACATTTATGTGTCAATTTACTGTCCATTCGCAACAACCTGTAGGATTTGTAGTAGTGTTCATGTTTTCAACCATATCACTTTACTTCCATAGATCCTTTGCATGTGGACCTATAGCAAGTGAATCTGCAACAATCTCTCAACTAATTTATTATTCAAAGATAAATACAAAATACGCTACTTCCCTTAATGTTTAACAGAAAATCAACTGAAATATGAAATGAAACAGTGCCTTGAACTAAAATCTTGACTTGAGCAACAAAAAGGATGAATATAAAGGTTAAGGGTTGGGAAAACAAGGTTTGTGAATGAAGGAGAAAGGTGTCAAATATTGGCCAAAACTATGACTCATCATCTCCCTCCAAGTGGATATTTTAATGCCCTCATGCAACTTGTACTCTGGCATCTAGTCATAAGAATTGGATAAAATAGGTTATGAGGACTCATACTGAATTTTGCTCCAATCATAAGAAAGATGACTTTGTTCTCCCAATACCCAAGCCTGTTGTCAATGTATTACCATAATGTTACCCCTCTTTGCTAATCCTCATAAGGACCCCAAAGGATTGGAAAGTGAAATTTCAATCCTATCCACTGTGTGTTGTTCCTTCTTAAAAGATCAATATATATTTGGGACTGATTTAAGGTGACTCCAAATTTGGACTAAGACAATGGTTCCCATATTTTTTTCTTAGGGAATAAGACCCCCCACCGTCTTTGGCAGCAAAGTAGGGTTTCCATCCTTTTTTGTGCTATCCAATCCCCACTGTTACAAATAGCCATTCACTGAGTTTTAAGAATGGAAGAAACAAAACAAGACTGCATGAGCAAATTTTTTTTTTCTAATATAACTGTGGAGGGAACAGGATGCTCCCCTCTCACCCATTAACTGTCATTCAACTTAGTATACTCCAGGTGAGACAACGCATTTCTCCATTGAATCTGATGAGTCATGAATGAAGCAAAGGCCCTTAGCTTTATACCCCCCACAAAGGGGTTAGGGTCCCATTCACGTTCCATTTGTCTTGAGCATCCAGCAGAAAGTTGTGTTGATATAACTCACATAATAAATTTTGGTCTTCTCCATGACAATTATAATATAACTATAAAAGTGTTCAAGAACTAGAATATTACATGATCTTCCTGCATCCAGGGTATGCATCTAGAATGATATTCATTATTCCCTCAAATAGTTTGTATATATAGGGGAAGGACACCTGCAAGCAAGGGTCATGTGAGATAAATGACACATATACTTTTTATCTTGTTTTAACTATTGGTATCTCGGTTGTCAGTCCTTGAACTGTCCATGGAGCCTCTTGAACCTTTTTCCTTTATGTCTATAAGAAACTCCATTTTTCCTCACTTCTGGTGTAGAAATCAACCCAATGTTTCGCAAATGATGAGTGGTTTGGTGGTGAACTTGCAATGAAATGACAACCTTTCCAAGTGATTTAGCCATTGATCACCATTTCATGAGTTCGGTTCTTAATCGACCAATTTCAAAAGATCCCACTAAGTTTCCTTCCACCATGTGTACTCTAACTTCCACTATTCCATTTCTAGGCATACCAATAAGTACTTATTTTTAGGGTGCTTGTTGAGTAGGTATCCCATCTCCTTACGTAGCAACTACATTAATGGTAGGTTCCAAAGCAATTTGGTCAATGCTAGGTTCTGTAACCATACTATCTCCAATAGGTTTTACAACACTATTGTCAATAGTAGGTTAAGTAGCAATGGGTTATGTTGGTTCTGTAGCAAATTTTCCCTGATCTTGAACAATATTATCAATCATATATTTATACTCTAATATATTCCTCTAATGCCACCTTCATGCAAAGCCACGAAAGTGCAAGTTCTTCACACCATTCCTTAACAACTTGGGCCAATGTATCTATGGTTTACCTAGGCATACCATATTTTATTTTATCTTGGGTAATAGCCAATTTCTAGTGCAACCTCCTATTCATATTTCTTAACTTTTTATTATTTTTCCATAATGTGGCATAATTTCTAGTGCAACCTCCTATTCATATTTCTTATCCTTTTATTAATTTTCCATAATGTGGCATAAGATGGTCCATGCTTAAGGGTTTCTGGTGATGAGGCTTACCAAGTAAGTGGTTGATACCCTTCTCTTTCTTTTTGACTGGCTGAGCTTCTATAGCAACTACTTCTATGGTTGTGGCCTGCTTGATTTCCTGTGTAGCATCTACAACACTCATGGTTTGTTGTGGCTCCCTTATAGCTTCTGTTGCCGTTGTAGACTGTGTCCTGTATTTTAAGTTTCATTAAATATATGTTGTTTCTTGCATGATGACTTTATTACCTATTGGAGAACTTGTCACCTATAAAGAGTCTTAAGAAATATCAATCCTTTGATGGCTAGGACTTCCCCCTTTAGTTAAGGGTTTGTCCTCTCCATCCTTTGTAGATTCTACTACTTTCCCTTCTTCTGCTACTTGATCTTCCTCTGTTGCTTCAAATTGCACACCATCTACTACCACTTGTGGCCTTGGACCTACAAAAAGGGTATCCCACATAATATTATGCTACGAGAGAGAATCTAAAACCAGCAATTTGATCAATCCATGTTGAGCCAAACTCTTTTCAGAGTTTTTACTTTCAACTACTATCCTTGACATCAATTGCAGTGATTGGCGCAGGAAAACTGGCATGAAAATGAGACATTGGTGTCTCAAGTGGGTTAGCGGTTTAAAATGATGGTTGGACAGGAGGCTGTATCATCCCTCAAATGTGATATATTTCTAAATGAAATATGAAACATTATCCCAAGGTCGCCTTAACGACCTTTTTCAATAGTCTCATCACCCACTAGAAAGTGCCAAGCACACACTATTCACTATAATCCATTTTTCAAACCACCTATCCCCTATTCTCGGTAGCCCTGTAACCCATGAAATGGTGTCCTATAAAACATTACTCCTCAATCCCCTTACCACAATAGATGACACTCTAAATGACTTGGTGAAATCCACAAATATTGTTGTGTCGAACCCCTACAAACCGTTCAAAATAAACCAGCCATCTTGCCTCCCGAAAGATTCACAGTACATCTAGATTTCTTCACAAGCTTGACTACTGATCTTCCCATTGTAGCAGAGAGTATCAAGCTCGGGCAACAAAAGGGATGGAATGGGTGGTGAACAATAAGAACATCTCTCAATTAGGAAAGGATTTTGTCATCATGTGAAAAGGTAGGCAGAGACTTAATCACCATTCGAAAGACATATCCTTTAAGGAAAAATCTTTCATAATAGCAAGTAATGATAAACGATTTAAATGTGGTAGCGTGGGTTTGAGATGACCTGACATCTAGGTGGCAGAATTAAAGGCAACGACATGTAGCATGCATGAGAATGACATGACATGGTATGATCGAACACAACAAGTAAGGCAGTGGCCAGTTTCCCAGCTGAATTAAGATTTCATTCTTGGAAGAACGATGGTAGTGAAATTGACCATTTGGCGGAAACCACAGGAGGATCTAGGTAGCATTCCAACACAGACCCATAGCATTCAATGATTCTAAAACACTATTAGGAGGAATAAAATGTACCTATAATTAACCTCAAAGTGGAGGAGTGGTGGTCATAAATTGAGGTAGATGCATCAATTGTGGTTATGTTGGTGGTACAGGTGGTTGGTAAGATATACAATTTATGTACGCTAGAAAGATGTTCATAGGCGGTGGAAAATAACTAAAATAGGTGTTGAGTGACTTAAATTGTAGTCATTGAAAAAGGAAAAAATCCATGGAATTGATAGAAATATCTTAAGCAACCACAAGTGTTGAGGATCTGCAACAATTCGTAACTGCTGAAGAACTAGAACCAGAAGGTGTAGCTAGTGAGGAGTGCATAAGAATTCGAATAAAAGATTTATCGAAAAGGCTGTGGAATATGGAGCACAAAAATGTTGTTGGAACATAAACTAGACCATGACGTGGCATCCATAGCATATTGATCGATCTGTAGCACAAAATAATGGCGCAGGTATAGGTGTTGGAAATATGCTAACGAATTTTTTTAAGCGGTCACATTCACATGCATGCAACTATGTTAATGTGCATACGTGCAATCTATTTATGAATTGTTTGTGTAATTATGTGATCTATTCATGATCAGTTTGTGTAACTGAGTGATAGATGTTATATATAGGAGCATATCCATATAGGTGAGAGTGCAATGTGTAGTGAGTGTGTGAGAACAAGACGCAACACTGAAGTGTTGTGTGTATGAGAAGAGAGGATGGTTGTATGCTTAGGTTGACTATTGTAAATATCCCTTGAATAAAAGAATACTTACTATCATTGCCCGGCATTAGATTTCCACATAAATAGCTCTGTCAATTGTGTGAATGCTGCTATATTTGGTTTGTTGTTCTCGATTTTATGCTTTGTAATTGTTATGCTTTACTTTGACTGCCTAACAAGTGGTATCAGAACATGTGAACCGAGTTGGATGAGATCTGGCTTGCGAGGACGACATCTGAGTTTGTTGCAGGGGCATTATTCTTTTCCCTAACGCTTCTGGTACATGTCAGGAGGAACATTGACCTTGGTATATGCAGAGAGCATTTGGGCGATCTGAGTGTTGTGTGTTGGAAGAGGGACAATCTGAGTGTTGTGTGTTGGAGGAGGGGCGAATTTCTACTTAATCTATGTGCAGAGATCCATGTGCCGCATGTTGGAAAAGATTCATTGCGAAAGAGGCGATAGTTGTGTATCAGTGTAGCCTTGTGGAGGAGCGATGACCGTGAGAGGTTATTCATATTGAAGTTCGTCTGAGACAGCAGGAAGTACGTGTGTTGAACAAAAGTTATGGAAAGTCGTTGATCACTTTTTTTTTTTCTTTTTCTTGGTACGATACCCGGTGGAAGTCATGGTGTATCACCTATTTGGTGCACAAAACTCCACGTAGATGCATGAAGTATGGAAGCATGTTTTTTTTTTTCATATACTATGCACAAAATCTTTTGACAGCACAAGATTTATTTTATTTAAGAAATGCTTCTTTTGAAAGGTGGAAGGTTCTTTTAAGTAAAAGGTTTATATAAATATATTATATATATTTTGGGTTTAAATCTTTTAACTAATATTTTTTGGGGTTCAACTTTGAACTTCAAAATTGGCTCGTCCACATATTTTAAAGAGCTTGGATTTATATGCTGTAATGTGGGGTTTTTTGTGCTAATGAAGAGTGTAGAGTTCTAAGTTTGAGGTGGAGAAATTCAGTAACAAGAATTTAAATGTGAGCTATGGAAGCTCAAGATGCACGATCTGCTTGAACAACAAGGCAATAGCAAGAGCGATGATGGTTGAGTCACCGTGAAAGAAAAAAAAATGCATTTAATTTGGAGTTGTAGAAATTATTGTTTGCATGTAAATGGGCATATGTCTGTAAGACCTCGATAGGCATGTGTACCCCTTGTTTATCATGTCACCTATGAAAAGTCTAGACGTAGATTTAGGTAGATTGAATATGTGGGGGTGCATGTATGTTGGGTTAACCTTGACTCGGTGAAAGAGTTAATGAGTTAGATCTGTTTTTAGGTCAAAGCAGGTGGTTTTTTGGGTCCATGTGTTTTGGGTATCCCGTGGTATTGTGTCCATGCATTTGCATGTAATGAAGCCTATAAAAGGCTTGGTAAACTCCATTGTAAATGGGCCTGGAGGTAAGCGGTGAAGGCTTATTTGGTCGGCTTGGTCGGATCTGGTCAAGGTTGTTCGAATGCAAAGTTCGAGGTGGAGTAGTGTGTCTAGTTTAGAAAGGTGGGTCTGTAGAAAGGTTGATGTGTTGGCAGGTCAATCAACTGTTTGAGAATATATCATGAAGGTACGTTCATATCCATGGAACTTAGAAAGTATTGCAAGGAAGTTGGGATCGAATAGGAATGTTCAGTAATGCCAAGTTGCAACGATAGTTGTGGACATAAGCGGTTGTGCTATATGGTAACTCGGTCACCATCGGTTGCAAAAGACAAGAAGATTCAAGAAGAGGTATGAACATGTCATCTGGTAATTACTCAAATGTGAAATTATTCGGTTGTGATTCTTATGTTTTTCTTTTATCAACAATCTAAGTAGGACTCAGATCAAACAGGTAGATATTTGATATGGTGATGATGTTAAGGGGTGCAGACTGTGGGATCCTACTACCCATAGAATCACCATGGACAAAGATGCAATGTTTGATGTATCTCCTTTTATAAAATCAAACATAGTAAAATATGAAAGGTTCAAAGCATGTCTGGTGACAGAAATGTATTTAGAAGGTATTGATGTCCATGAAATTTTTTGACCAATTGTTAAAAGCTTGTTTCTATTCATGGTGTGTTAGCATTGACTTTGATAGTACAACTAGATTCTAAAATTGTTTTACATGGAGTTTTTTGGATAAGGGGATGTATATGGAACAACCATAACGGTTAGTTCAGAATTACAACAGGAGATTTGTTTGCAAACTCAAAAATCATTGTATGGCCTGAAGCATGCTAGGAAACTGGTACACGATGTTTGATTCCTTCATGGTGAGCCAAATTTTACAAGAAGTGAGTATAACCATTGTGTTTATGGTATATTCATTATCTTGGTGTTATATGTTATGCTTATTGCAAGCACAAGCATGGTTGATATCAACAGGGTGGCTCAGTTGGTTAAGACGTTTGTTATGAAGGATCTGGAAGCAGTAAAATAAATCTTGGGCATGGAAATACACAAAGACAGGAAATATGGTAAGCTTGCTTATCACAACAGAAGTATGTGGTGAAGATACTCAAGAAATTCAGTATGAATAATGTGAAAATAGTAAAATCCCTTTGTCTTTCAATCATAAGTTATCTTCAGGTTTATGTCCTAATTGATGAAGAAGAAAATGGTTATATGTCTCGAGTATTATATGCTAGTAGGAATTTTGATAATTGCGATGGAAAAATGGTCAGCATTTCACATGCAGTTGGTGTTGTCAGTAGACACATGGAAAAACTAGGTGAAGAGCATGGAAATGGGTGCTTCAAACATAGAAGCACAAGTATCACCTACAGTGGTTGCAATGATTTGATCTGTGGTTATGATTCATGAGATTTGGACAAGTGCATCAGTTTATTAGACAGGTTACTGATGGAGACATAATGGTCCATACTGGAGTGAATCGTGCAGGCATGTTCACGTAATGGTATTGTTAGAGAAGTTGTGGAGTTGTGATGGTGTTTGGCTTCTCTTGGATTGCAAGAAAGGTGATGAATTAATTAAGGGCATGATATATCAGGTAAATTGTTATCAAGGTGGAGATTGTTGGAAACATGCCAATGAATTTCCTCATGCGGTCACATGCACATGCATGTAATTATGTTAATGTGCATGCATGCAATATATTTATGAATTGTTCATGTAAATTTTGTGATCTATTCATGATTAATTTGTGTAACTGAGTGATAGATGCTATATATACGAGCATACCCATAGAGGTAAGAGTGCAATGTGTAGTGAGTGTGTGAAAGCAAGACACAATATTGAGGTGTTGTGTGTGTGAGAGGAGAGGATGGTTGTATGCCTAGGTTGGCTATTGTAATTCTCCCTCGAATAAAATAATATTGACTATCATTGCCCGTGGTTTTTCCCGCATTGGGTTTCAACATAAATAAATATGTCAATTGTGTGATTGCTTCTATATTTGGTTTGTTGTTCTTGGTTTTATGCTTTGTAGTCGTTCTGTTTTACTTTCGCTACCTAACAATAGGATCCATAGCATTGAAAGTGATCTCAAAAAGAGGATCAACAAATGTTGTGGAAGCTAGAGCATATGTTGGATCTGTAGCATGCTTGCAATATCCATAGCATCATAAACTATGTTGAGAACATGATCCATAACAAGCAAGAAGTTATAAAAATAGAAAATATTTGACAAAGAACAAATCAAAAAAATTTATAGCTTGGATCTCTCTCTCTACACCACAAATCTTGTCCATTTGCAAGCTAATTTTCAAGCAAGATTTTGTCTAATTGCACCTAAGAGGGTTTTCACAAGTAGAAGTTATTTAAGTCAAGGAATGCTAGCCAAAAACTGGTTTTCCAACATCTAAGGTCTAATGGTGTTTGAAACAAGTTTTTACCATTAGATTTATTTTATCATCATCATCATATTTTAGAGATAAAGTTTATGTAGATGCAGGTGATGTCGTCGTTGCACCAAAAACCTGTAAATCAGGTTGATTGGTAAGATCTCTAATGAAATATCCCTTAGACACTAGTTTTAGATACAACCTAAACTAATTTCCGTTGGTCGTGAGACGGGTTTTATTGTCATGAATTGTGTGTAACTTGATTGATCCATTATCATAAACCGTGTCAACTTCGTATGGCCCCAACCACCAAGTGAAAATCTTTCCTTTGAAATCCTTAAACTTGGAATAAAATAATAGAGCCCAATCTTTGGCTTGTAATTTATTTTTCTTAATGAATTTGTCATGTCACTAGGCCCTTTGCTGCTAGAAAATAGAAGTCTAATGCAAAGAATCTTGATGAATCTCATCAAGTTCATTGATCTTCTCAAAATGATGTTTTTGGGCTTCAAAAATATCCATCCCCACTTGTAATGCAGTTCTTGGTGTCTTAATCTCAAATTCAATAGGAAGAACTACATACTTATGATACACAAGAATGATAGGGTGTCAATCCAATGGTGTTTCTCCATGTAGTGCGGTAAGACCACAAAGCTTCTAGAATCCTACTATCCCAATCCCTATGATGGATCTGCACAATGTTGGTTAAGATAGATTCCAAAAATTTATTGGTGACTTTAACTTTCCCATTGGATTTTGGATGATATGGTTTAGAGGTTTTATGCTTGATCTAGTACTTCTTAGTGATGGAATGAATGGGATTCAAAGTGAACTATGTCCCTTGGTTTACAACAATCTCCTAAGGAATTCCAAATATGATGAATATGTCTTCATATAGGGAATTTTCTATAGCTTGTTATATTGCTTTTGGAAGAGCCTTGGACTCAACCCACATAATCAGTACATACCAAGATATATACTTTCTATTTGGGTGGTAGGTTGATTGGTCCCACGGAATTTAGAGTCCATTTTTCAAAAGGCTCCATCATAAGTTGAGGTTGAAGTGTTACCCATGATTTTGGTCGTCATGATGATGTATTGATTATGGTGCACTCAGGCTCTTCATTAGAACTTTCTCCTGAGAAAA
>ML780334.1:906558-922071 GCA_009831015.1 Picea engelmannii
GATTGGTCCTGCCACGTGCCGGGCCATGAGCCGACACCATCTCAGCATCCTTGGATCCCTAGGACCCGGGAAGTCCCACTCAACCTGCAGTCTAAATATGGGGACCCTCTCAAGGAAGAAGGAAACTAACAAAGAACCATACCCAAATTGTTTCAATTCACCTCACCTGCATTTGGTTAATTGCCTTTTGATACTGCGAAGCACAGCATCTGCCCAATTGAATACTCAAGGCTCGGTACACTCGATGGTGTACTGGAAGTAGCTCTGTAATGCCATATGATGAGCAGAACTCCCGACCATCCAAGCTATAGTAAAAAGGATAGTGCGGAGGGTCAAGTCTTGTACCCCCCAGATAACTACTTTTCCTTTTTTCCTCTCAGCTTCAGGTACACAGTATTGATTGCAGTACTCACTCATCTTGAGCCCACCACCTCTACTACTGGTTAGGCTGACATAATAACCGCGCCTGGACAATCCAGTCAAAAAGTATATGTCCTCAATGTCTATGGACAATGTGTGAGCTCCTACATTGAAAACCTACTGATCTGGGTCCCACATACGGACCATGTACTCTAGTAGTCTGACTTGGGCCCTCATGCCCGTGATGCGGAAGTATTTTAAGATCCCATAGTCTCTCAATGCAGCTATGGTAGGAGGATGATTCTCGGCATTTGCATTATCCTCCTCATGTTCTCTTTCACGCCACTCAAGCACCATGTTTGTGGCTATTTATCTGCACAAGAAACATAAAAGGAGGATTAATGATTTTATTCATGATCTGGATCTTTTTCATTGGCTAAATATTTAAAAAAAAATTGGAGTTTGCGGTTCTCGCAGGTGCCCCATTAGCACAGTGCGAGAACCTCATGTACAACAATAGCAGGGTCGATAGATTGTGCGAGATGGCATAAGCACAGTGCGGTTCTCGCAGGTGCCCCATTTGAATAGATTGTGCTTTCTTCACTCCACTTGGTTTGTACTGTTTTGGTCTTGACTGTACGAGAGCATTGGAACGAAGCGGGAGCAACAAAGACCAACGGAAGCGATTATAAGGTATGTAACTTGTTCTTGCCTCTTAGTTCATTCAATGGTTAGAATATAGGGAAAGAGTATTATTCCGTCTTGCTTTGTTCTAGATCTAGGTGGATCTAGGGAGATCGGTTTGTGTCCGCACTTA
This sequence comes from Picea engelmannii, assembly GCA_009831015.1. Taxonomy (NCBI): domain Eukaryota; kingdom Viridiplantae; phylum Streptophyta; class Pinopsida; order Pinales; family Pinaceae; genus Picea; species Picea engelmannii. The sequence goes on from ML780334.1 coordinate 907,736, forward strand.
CGGATTTATCCAATAACAGAAGAGGCATCTCATCTAACTATATAATCCATACCATTATTTGACATTTTTCACAACTTCTCACATGTTTTTTGGCATCCTGAAAAATGCTAAGCCAATAGTATCCTAGATGCAAAACGTTTTGGGTAGTCCTTTTATCAATGAATTTCTCCCCACGAGGTTCATCATGAGAAGCTTTTAGGATACTGTTACCTCATCTTCTTGAACACAACATTGGATAATGAGATATAAACATATGTGGAAGAGATGTCCCTGAACCCGGGAGTACATTGCACTTTGCTTGGCAATTATGTATTGCTCTTTTAGTGAAAGATGTTGCAAAAGCTTCCATGTAGTCAAATGGTTAGCAATATCTGCAAACCACAATGTGTTAATAGATAATGAAAACATATATTCATCAACAAAAAAATACTCAATAGGAATGACATCTTCATCATCAGTAAGCCTAGAAAGAAAGTTGACAACAACATTTTCTCTACCATCTTTATCAATGATGGTTGTGTACAATTCCTATAATAATAAAAACCAACTAGTTACTCTACCGGTAGTGATTGGTTTTTTCATCAAATACTTAATTATAGAATGGTCAGTATGAAATAACATAGAATAACCTTTTATATAATGACATAACTTGTTAATGGTGTAAACAACAACAATAAATTATTTTTCAGTTACCATATAATTTGATTCATTAAGAGCAAGGTTCTTGTTAATAAAATTGGTAGCATAAGGTCATTGTTATTCTTTCAGTCCAATTATAGCACCAATATCTATATTTGAGGTATCTGTGGAAATATGGAAAAGTAGAGACCATTTTGGTCCTCTCAACATAGGTGTTATTGATAACTTCTACTTGAGGGCTTCAAAATCATGTTGACACTGATTAGTCCAAAACAAATATGCATCTTTGGAAAGTGATGTAAGTAAGGGGGATTCAATCTTGGTGAAGTTTTCAATAGAACATCGATAGTAACCAACATGCCCTAAGAATCTATGAACATCTTTTTGAGTTTTAGGAATAGGAAGATTCGAGATTACCTCAACTTTGGTTGGGTCTACCTTAATACTAGTTGAAGAGATATGATGTCCAAGTCAATTCCTTTTGTTAATAACATATGGCAGTTCTTATGATTGAGAGAAAGTTTTTTTTCCTGACATCATATTAGAACTTTCTCAATATTTTTTGTGGCTTATTTAAAAAGTTTACCTTAAACAATAAACTCATCCATATAAACCTCTACACAAGCATGAATCAAATAAAAAAATATACCAAGAACAACCGAATGAAAAGTGGTTCGAGATTTACAAATTCCAAAAGGAAATACACTACAAGCATAAGTTCCCAATGGGAAAATGAAGGTAGTATTGTCCTACCCTTCAAGGGAAATCTGGATCTAGTTGAATCCACTAAACCTGTCAAGGAAGGAAACTAATTTCTTACTAGCCAATGAGTCAAGGACTTGCTCAATAAAAGGAAGATGGAAATGGTCTTTGAAGCAGATATTTGAAGGATATGTTTGTAATAGTTTGTGTTTATATTGTGATCTGTGAAGGGTTCAATATGGTAGTCGTCTATGCAACAATGCTAATGTTTTCTTCAAGTTCTCACTTCAACACACATAACAAGATCTCGCCATCTACTTCATTAGGGAAGCCCACAATGCCAAGGATCTCTCATGAGCATGTTGATGTTAATCCCAAACCCATTGCTTACAAGGGACTCCAAGTCAATGGATATTCCGAAGGGGATACTAAGATCAATGCAGGCACCAAGGTGAATGGAACACCAATGTATAACATGAAGCATAATGTTGTCTTGAAGGAAGCATCTGAGGATGAAATCACTAATAAGAGAAGCATCAATCAGCTCCCAGATTGGAGTATGCTTCTTGAAATTATTTCTACCATTAGTATGGAAGCTGAGAAGCAATGGACCAATTTTGATTGGAAGCCAAGGAAAATAGAGATGTTTGGTGATGTTTTCAGGTTAGGCAGGTTTGTGGAAGACAATATGGTTTTCAACATAAATTTTCCATAAGATGTTATAAAATTGGTGCAGACAAAGCGACTTCTATTGAAACCTTGATGAACCATCTTCATGTAAGTGGATACTTTGTCATCAATGACATATGAAGTTGGTTCTAAGGATCTTATATGAGCTTTAAGATGTCTTCAAGGGATCGAAGGGTTAATGATATGAGTTTTAAGCACTTTTTGAGGGCTTAAGAGCCGAAGAATATGTGGTTGTGTATGTTTCTTTGAAGATTCATTTTTCTTAGAATGGTGGCACTGTGTTCTTTTTTGCAGGAAACTTCCCTTGACCATGTTTGGATTTCTAGGCTAGCTAGGGATGGATTTGGTGCTACCCTTGAGATGAGTTGGAGAAATATCATATGGGTTGTGGCTTGCATGCAAATTGAAGTTGAACGATGTTCCTCATGGTATTCTATCTTTTGTAGACTTGTGTGTGTTGTGTTTTTGGGACTAGTGGGTAGATTATCAACTTTTGTTAGTGATATGAGTGAAATCTGCTATGAGTGACATCATAAATGAACATACTTTTATGATTGAAAAGCTACTAAGGGGCAAGGGGCTGTGTGGACTTCCCAAGTCAAGGTGAGAACATGGATCCATAATCAACATTGAGTTAGATTTATAGTTTAGTCTTAAGCATTGTTAGGTCCTCGACACTCCTCCCCAAATAAGAAAAAAGAAAACAAACTTATGTATATACTTTTCATGACTAGTTCCTATAAGCTATTTTTTTTACTTCTCAAACTTATGTTTCGTGAAGAGAAAAATTGTCTTCAAACTTCAACCTGCATCTTGAAAATTTTCAATTCTCATCAATTATTTTTCTTTGTGAGCTTTAAAGGGGTTCCTCATATTCCATCCTTTGGTTAGGCTACATAGTCATGAACCACATGTGTAAGATAATTAATTGTATTTTTCAACAAAGTAGTGGGATATCTTATTTCACTTAAATATTCACATTTTTTTATCAGGTGCAAAATATTCCCTTCAAATGATGTTATACTTATGATAGTGTGCTTTTGAATTTAAGTCCATTGTACATAGGTTACAATTTCTACCTTTTTAAGGAGCATTTTTGGTAATGGCACCAACATAATTCCACCTACCACTAGGGTCTTGACTAGCTGGTTAAGAGGGCATGGTAATATTCTCCATGAGGCTTCAATTCTCTCCAAAGTGTGTGGTATGTTTATCTCTTTGAAGGAGTGGGGGTGTCATGGTTGCATAAGTGGGATATATGTGGCAATGGACATCATTCATAGCCTTACTGCCACAAACAATTTTGTTGGGATGTTGAATGGGCGGTGTTAATTTTAAATTTCAAAGGAATGTTAATCGTAATCCCATGATCACTATAAGCTTCTTTTGTGCGGAGCTTATGATACTTATGCTGACATTTTCTTGGAGACATTATGTGGTTGGGGGATTTTAGTAGTGTCATTGATTGCTCCTACTAAACAAATCACATTGCAATGGGCCTAAGCTCAAATAGTCTCAAGTTGTTTCTATGGAAAGTACATTTGGAGCAAAGATATGGATTGGAAGTAGTGTTGCACTAGGTAATGATACAAACATATGGTGTTGTGTGTTTGCAGATTTGATTATTATTATACCTCTTTAAAGCCTTGGCTTTCATGGACATGGCCATTTTCTTGGTGAAGGGTTGATTAGGTCTAGACAGAGTTTTATGCATTTTATTCTATTTGATAAAATCATCACACACTCTTTTCAGAGCTTATGTGCTATGGTCTAGGATTCCAAAGCAAGCAAAGGTTTGATTAATTCCCTTTAGTGTCGGTAGGATTGCATAGAGATGTATCAACTAGACACATAGTGCGTTTAGAAGTAATTTAGAGAATCACTCAGGTTGTTGATACTAACAATGGTTCAGTTTTGGGGCCATGTTGGCTAGTGCATATATTTCAAATTTTTCTACAATGTGGGTACTAGGGTGTGCATTCAGATTGCAAATTTCACCCACCTTAAATTAAAAATATTAACCTACTAAGAATTGACGGTGAGTGTAAAAAATGATGGTGGTTATGTTTGATTTTGAAGTTATTCTGAACCCGTGAAACATGAATTACTTGGGCCCTATACACACTTCCTATTACACTCTAGGAAGTGGTTTTGCCTGAAGCATGAGATCAATTTGTAATTTTCATTTGAGGCTAGGGTTACCTTTTTCTTCTAGAATTATTTTTTTCTCCTCTTTGGTGTCCAAATTTTTGAGTGCATAAGACTAGTAGGATCGTGGGGATTGATTCTTTGTTGCTTATAGTTGTGTCTATACCTAATAAGTCTTTCTTTTGTACATATATTCCTAGTTTTATAATCTTGTGTATTAGATCTCATTTTAAGAAATGACTATTGTTTTTTTTTGTTTGCTAGTTTGTCTGTGACCTGTAGGACTAGCAAGGGGGTATTAGATCTCATTTTAAGAAATGACTATTGTTTTTTTTTGTTTGCTAGTTTGTCTATGACCTGTAGGACTAGCATGTGGCTGAGAAACCGTGACTCAGGGGCATCTAAACCATCAAAGTCACCCGGCCTGAGCCACACCAACCCTTAACATGACAGGATTTTTTGTCCCCACAGGTTTCGAACCGACGACTTTAACATCATGGAGTGCCTTAACAACACACTCAATCACCGACTGTCCTACACCTCGGGGACCAAGCAATGACTATTGTTTGAGCTGAATTTGATTAGGAATTAGCTCTCATTTTAAGCAATGGATAATCTAAGAGTGGATCAGGATTATACCATTTTCATTATCATATATGATACACCACTCTAGTCATGGGAAATTAATTAATTTGGATTTTGGGTGCATAATTTTGTTCAAACATAAGATGTTTGTATTTAGAGAGTTTTTAATGGAAAATTGTACAGAGCTTGTGTGCTTGTGCTTGACTGTGGCATAAGTTTTTTTAACCTCGTTTCATTTGCAATTCTGGTGGAGTTTTGTAGGAAAGAATTAAAACAAAAATTTATAAATTTTAGTAATAGAAGTTAATGATAAATTATTTAACATAATTTCCTCTCTATAGTCATGATGGTCATTGCTAAAAATCTCATACTTCTCATCTTTTGACACTCATTGATATCTATGCATGTTTTGAAACTAATGGACTTTAGGATGATCCTTATGGCGGCCTCATTGAGAGGTATGGATCATTATGAGTGAGTTGTTCTTTATGAGCCAGATCATTCCTCACATAATTCAAATCTATGAAAGGATATAAGAGAGTACTCCCATATGCATCCTGCCGTGTGTATGCCTTGTTTTTCCGCTCAATGCCCAACAACAAAAGAAACGTATGTTGTCTTTGGCCGTCAAATTTGTGTAAACATACTAAAATTTATGAATACATGGAAATGCCACATATTTTCAAGACGTATGTACCACCTGATCACAATGGTCTTACACTCCGGTCATTCACATAAATTTAATTAAAAGTAACTAAATATGTGAAGGACACGAGGTTTAACTTAAGAGAATATGTACTATTTTATTTAATATAAAAAGTAATATATAAATAGTTGATGACATATTATTTAAATTTTTATAATTAGTTATTTTTGAAATATTAATTTTCAAATTGATATTATAATTTATTATTATATATAATGGGTTTAATGATTAAGAACATGCATTTTTTTAGGAGTTAAAAAATGATTAAAAAAAATAAAAAATGACTATAAAGTTTAAATATTTAAACTTTATAACATATAACATATGCCACTTATATTCATTATACATTAATACTTTTCATTATTTATAAAAATAAATTAATTTATTATCATATCTCCATATGAAGGAAGTAGTTACCTGAATTAAATATCTAAATAGAGATAGACATGTGTAATGAATAAAAACTAAAATTATATCCTTAATACTTTTCATTATTTATAAAAATAATTAATTTATTATCATATCTCTATTTGAATAATTAATTTATTATCATATTTCTATTTGAATGAAGTAGTAATGAGTAAAAACTAAGATTATACCCTTAATCCCCTTCACTGCAAGATTGTACAATTATAATTTTAATGTGTATTAAGAATTGGATCCCCCAAAAATATTGAGTAGCATATATTTTTAAACCATCATATTTAATGAAAGAATAAATGATGATACAAAAATGAGATGGAGAAGTGAATGGAGTGATAGTTTTTTCCAAATATATAATAGAAACGGAAGATGTTATATGTGTATATTTTTTAATTCTAGATATCATCTAAAATTATTTTACCCACTTATTCAAAAGGACATTTGGTAGGATGGAGAGAATACATGGTGTGTTGATTGAAGAGATCATTGTATGGTTTGAAAGATATCTCCAAAATCAATGTTTCTACACACTCCTCTTCTAGAACTTCATGGATAAAAGGTTCCAATTGCATTATGGTTCACATAGCTGCAATTTTCTAAATAGGTGGTCTTGACATCAAATATGCATCTTTGTTTACAATATCCTTGTTGCATTTTATTACTAGATGGAGTTGTTTTGAAAACACTAGGGTGGATGGTGGTTGATGTAAATCACAATCTTCTTCCCCAAAAAATAATACTTCCATTTCTTCATTCCTTGAACAAGGGCGTAGAGCTCCTTGTCATATATGGGGTAGTGTAATCACTACTCTGTGCAATAACTCAGAGTAGTTATAATACGAAAGTATTATACCCACTACTTTGTGCAATAACTCGGAGTGGTTATATACCTACTTGCATCAATCTCAATGTCAAATGGGTGTTGCAAATTGGACATTTCCAAGGCTAATGCTTTACTATTTATTTATTTATTTATATCATCAAAATAACTTAATTGTTGTTTTCTCTAATGAAAACTCTTCCCTTTTTTTTTATTCATATAATCAAAATAACTTTGTTGTTGTTTACTCGAATGAAAACTCTTCTCTTGGTCATCACTACATGAAGTAATGCTATTATTGCTATACATGAAACAACAAATCTATGTAAATATTGCATTACTCCCATAATTAATTGGTTGGCAAATATTATATTGTTCCAATAATTAATAATGAAAAAATCATATATTATTTAAAATAAATAATACTTATACATAAGTTTCATAAATATTTAATATTATCATGAATACCATATAAAATTATAATGAATATTAAATTAAAATAAAGTCAATTAACATGCAAAGTATGTTGAGATGGAGGTCTTCTAACTTTTCTGTCAATAAATTTTTATGTAAAGATATTATTAAATGTAATTTATATTAATAGCCCTATCTTAATTTTATGTAAATATATTATTACATGTAATTTATATTAATACCTTTATCTTCTTTTTTTTAAAATAAAAAGGTGGATCCTATTATATTAACATAAACATCATACAGTAACTGTTGGTGATGCCAACTATCTCGCCTATGCAGGAAACCGGGACAGCTGGACACCCTGAGCCAAGTGTTACTCTGTTATCAAAATAGACATAGAGTTGCCCTGCCTGTAGGAAACCAGGGCTATCAAACTTATAAGTCTCAAAAAGTATGTCATAGCTAGATGTAAATGAACTGAGCAAGCTAACTGAACTAGAGCTAACAGAAGTACCCGTAACCGAAAGCATCATTTAACCTTTTTACCCGTGCGCTTCCTCTCGCTCCTCTGTTGTCGCCGGCCTGTGAGAAGTGAGTACGTCTACGCCCACGTCGGACATTACCGCTGTGGAAGATTCTTGGAGTGGGCCACGAAGAGCATGTCCAGCCTTTGGTCTATCCTGGCGAGGCGAAAAACTTGGTTGTCCATTAGACTTCTGAGCTCAAAGATGAGTGGAAGGTGCCATAATTCGGAGAAGGATGGTTGTTCCATCCCACTGCTGACGCCGGAGGCTTGGTGCTGGGATTCCGTCGCTTCTTTGGTCAGATGCTCTGGTAGCGTCACCGTCCCTGTGGTGGCATCGAGAGGAGTCTCCTCTTCCATGAAACAGTTGGGGAAGAAGTCCTCCGAGCTGTTCGCGTTGAAGTGTTGTGGGGTGACCCCAGGCGGAGGCTTGTCTTCCTTTCCGAATTCCACAGTGGGTTGGCTCTGCATGGCTTCCTCCCAAGTGATTTCCTCTACAAACGCCATGGGAGGCGTGTGTGGTCTTCTTCTGCGTCGAGTGGATGCTATGGCTAGTGCTCGTTCAAACTTCCTCTGTCGCTAGCGCCGAGACTCGGCCATGTACCAGGCGACACCTCTGCCCGATTTCCCTCTTATCCTTAGCATGATGGAGACCATGGAAGGGACTAGGGTTCCTGGCAGACTGGGTTCTCTTCTCCAGAGCTTCAGCAGGGCCCTGAGTCTCTGCTCCGATGGAGTATGTTGCGGATGCGCTGGTGGAGTGAACACTGGGAGGAGCCAATGCGTCTCTGCACAATTCATCACTGTGATGGTGCATAAGGCTACCGCGACCGCCAAAGCCATTAAGGCTGAGTGTTGGGTGCACTGGAGGCTGGTACATTTCCCTCGCGCAAGGAGGCTCGTCATGAGGTGGTGGATGTTGTGAACCATGGTGAATTAATGGCGAAGGGTAGGCTCGTCGGTTGATGCATTAACATTGCGTCCCGACAGCTGCCCGCGTGCCCTCTGGTAGCTTCGTGGCACCCCATCTGGGGGGGGTAGGTCCCTGGAGGCTAAGGTTTGGCACCTGATGAAGATATCTGAGCATTCTGAGACGTGATCCACCCAACAGGAGTAATCAGCTTCCCTTTCGGCTGCTTCATTTGCTAGACGATCCGCTACTCTATTTGCGTCGTGCTTCACATGGGAAGGTATGATGCTAAGAGTGGGTATGAGGAGGCGGTTGAAGTCTTCTAGCAGTCCTGAGAGTCACCAACTCGGTGAGATCTTTGAAGGGAGACTCCCATTTAGAATCTTGGTGATTAAATGGATGATGACTTGTGAGTCTCCTTCCAGGACTATGTTGTGGTAGTCTTTATCCATTGCTGCTTGTAGGCCTCTCAATAATCCTATTAGTTCTGCAACATTATTTTTTATTTCCCCTAGGAAGCCTGCTAACATCCCTAGGATCTTTCCTGTGGAGTCTCTGATCACTACTCCATATCCCGTTGTTCCCGGGTTGCCTTTGGCGGCTCCATCAAAGTTGACTTTGATGAAGTGAGGTGAGGGGGGGGACCAGGTGATTGGACTGGCCTGAGGAGGTTTGTTTGTCCTTGGTGTTGAGTGATTGATTGGGATGGGCTGTCAGTGTTGAAGAATACACTGTTCCTCGGGAATACAGTTGAGGTCCTCCTCTTTCCAGTGTTTACTCCTCACTGTTTCCTTGATTAGTGAGCAGATTCTTTCCCATGTGACCTCTGGCGAGGAGGCTTGGGAGTGGAAGATTCTTCTGTTTCTTTCTTTCCAGAGCTGCCAGAGGACAAGTCCTGGTAAAAGCTGCCAGATGTGGTTTTGGAGCGGGTTGTTGTAGGAGATACGGTCCGAGTGCTCTATCGTGTCATTGATGTTGTTTCGGTCTTGATTAGATTTGCGCATGATTTGCGCGCTTTGGTCCCATATGCGTTGGTTGTAGCAACATCCATTGAAAAGATTTTCTTTGGTTTCCTCTTGTTGGTAGCAGAGCACATAGAGGGATGGCCCAATGAAGCCTCTTTTCCTGAGATTGTCCCAGGTTAGAGCCCTATTATGCACTACCAGCCACAGAAAGGTGGAAACTTTAGGCCAGAGAGCAGTGTTCCAGACTTTGCTCCATATGGGTTCTTTAACTCCGCCTTGGGGGTGGCTATGTATGGAGTAGGATTTCTTTATTGTGAAGGTCCCAGCTGTGGAGTATCCCCATCGCAAGATGTCCGACCCTTCTCTTCTAGGTATTTTCCGTCGATTTGCTTGAGAGTGCCAACCTCTTAAGTTGAGATTCTCAGGGACTCCGAGGTCTTGGTGAGAGGTTTTCCATTGACGCCAGGGTAGGTGTTGTCCATGAGGTGTCCAAAGATCTTTGACCTTTAGGGAGGCGTTCAGATCGATAGCTCCTTTAAGCATGGCAAGGTCCTCTATTTCACTCAGGGGTTTGAATTGCTGCCATGAGTCATGCCAAAGCATGGCACTCTCTCCATCTCGTACCTCCCAAAAGGCATGGTTCTGTACCAGAGTGCGGTTTTGCCAAGCAGTGTTCCAGATGTTGGATCCTTGGATTCTGGAGTTGTGCCTGATCAGCTGGTTGACGGGCGTTAGGGGGGTGTATTTTTGCGTCCAGATTTGTGCCCAGGCCGCTGTTGGAGTTTTTAACCAACGCCACCAGACTTTGGCTCCCATGACTTGATTGAGCTTCCTCGGGTCCCTTAGGCCTAATCCTCTTTGGCTTTTTGGCGTGCAGAGTTTGTCCCAGTTCACCAGTGCCCATTTCTTGTTGGGTTGATGTCCATGCTAGAGGAAGTTTCTTTGAAGGTTTTTTATGGCTTTGATAACATGTTTGGGAGCTGCTAGAACCGTGAAGAGATAGGTGGGAAGGGCCTGCAAGACTGATTTTAGGAGGACTAGCCGAGAGGCAATATTGAGGGGTATGAATGTCCAATTGCTTAATCTGTTGGAGATGGAAAGGAGAAGGCTGTCCCAAGAGATGGATCTGGCGGCTTCTCCTGTGAGGGGAACGCCTAGGTAGTTGGACGGAAGGGAGCTCCTGGGTATCCCAAGGAATCTAGAGATATGAGTTTGAACTGGGACAGGAGTGTTGAAGAAGTAGAGCTTGGACTTGTCGAGGTTTAGGGACATGCCTGAGGCTTCCGTGAAGTCGGAGAGGATGGAGTTGAGTTTATTGGCCTCCCGAACCGTGGGGGAGTTGAGAAGGAGGGTGTCATCTACAAACTGGCTATGGGAGAGAGTTGGCTGAATGTTGTGGAGAGGTAGACCTTTAAGGGAGCCATCTGTGAGGGCCACCTTGATATATCTGCCTAAGCCTTCCACCATGAKCACAAACAGGAAGGGCRAAAGGGGGTCTCCCTGTCTGATGCCACGGGTGGGTGAGAAGGGCCTGGATGGGACGCCATTTACCAAGATGGAGAAGAAGGTGGAAGAGATGAGATTGAGGATCCAATGGACCCAACCCTTATCGAAACCAAATGAGTCTAGGATGGATTTGAGATATTGCCAGCTGGCTCGGTCAAAAGCTTTGGAAAGATCCATTTTTATTAACATACCTAGGGTTTTGGAATTTTTGCGGGAGTGGATGACCTCATGAGCCAGAATGACATTGTCCATGATTTTCCTTCCTTCTACATACCTGGCCTGCTCCTTGGAGATGACATGAGTCAAGATGGGTTTCAGACGGTTAGCTATCACCTTCGTTATGATTTTGTAGATGACATTGCAGAGGGCTATGGGTCTGAAATGTTTGGGATTTGTGACTCTTTCTTCTTTCGGAATGAGGGTTAGGAAGGTCGCATTGAGGGCCGGAAGAACCACACCTGAAGCTCTCGATTCCTCTACCACTTCCCAGATGTCTCTTCTTACCAGATCCCAGCAGTGGTGGAAGAAATCGGTGGTGAACCCGTCCGGGCCTGGGGCCTTGCCTGGGGGCATGTATTTGACTGCTTGGTCCACTTCCTCCTAGGTGATGGGCCTTGTTAGAGCAGCGTTTTGCTCTGGGGTTACCAGTGCAGGTATGTGCCTGGTGATTCTTTGTATAGCTTATGTTCTGTCCTCCTTGGTTTTCGTTAGGAGGTCCTGATAGAAGTTGATTAACTTTGCTTCTATTTTGGAGTGTTCTCTGACTGTGTTTCCCTGGCCATCTTCTAAATGGGTGATTCTGTTGACATGCCGTCGATGCATCATTGCTCTGTGAAAGAATTTGGTGTTCCTTTCCCCTTCCTTGAGCCATTGTACTCGGGATTTTTGTTTCCAAAGAATTTCATCATGTTTTCTTCTTTCTTCTAATTGCGCTCGAAGCGTCTCCTCCTCTTTCATTAGATTGGTGGTTCTAGATCCAGAGATGAAGGTCTTTTGTATCTCCTCCAGCTGGCTTTCTATGTTTTGGATGCTGTGGAAAATGTCTCCAAAACTGTTCTTGTTCCATTGCTTCAGCAACAACTTAAAATTCTTGAGTCTTTGTTGAAATTTGTACATATTGGAACCATGGTCTATTTCTTCCTGCACCCACTAGACCTTGGCTAGGTGCTGGAAGTCTGGGTGAAGAAGCCAAAAAATTTCAAAGCGGAAGGGCTTGAATTTGGGTATTTCTTCTATGTCTAAATTGAGGGCAAGTGGCCAGTGGTCCGAGCCATCTTTTGGTAGGATAATGCTTTCCAAATGGGAGCCTGATTCCATTAGTTCCTTAGTGACCAGGAAGTGGTCCAGACGACAAGTGATGTGTTGGGTGCCTGATCTGCGATTCGACCAAGTGAAAATGCCATTGCTATTTTCTATATCTACTAACTTGAGATGATCAATGAGAGTCTTAAACTTACCACTGTCTTGCTCCAGCTTTTTGGTACCTCCTGTTTTTTCCTTCAGCAAAAGGATCATGTTGAAGTCTCCTCCTAAGATCCAGTTGCGGGTAGTCACCAGGGTTTTGATTACTTCAAGCCTCTGCAAGAGCTTGTCTTTGTCTTGCTGATTGTGGGGGCCATAAACATTCGTGATGGCTCCCTCCTGATTCGAGCCAATGACCTCGAAGTGCGCCGTTATTGTTCCCACTGTTGAAAAAGGGTTGTTGATGCTGATGTTGGAGGGGTTCCAAAGGATGGCCAGTCCTCCAGAGGTGTCTGTGGAGTCTGTTGATATGGAGTTGCATTCGCGCCAGATTCGCTGAAAGATGATGTCAGCCTCTGTACCTGCGCATTTGGTTTCCTGTAACAATAGAATGTCTGGATTCTCTGCCCTTATGCAGTCTCGGAGGGTGCTTTGTTTGGACCTACCATTAAGACCTCTGATGTTCCAGGTGAGGATCTTCATCATTGGGTTGGTGGTGTTGTTTGGAGGTATACCTCCGAGATCTTGTGGATTTGCCCTGAGTTAATCATGAGATTACCTGCCTCCTTGATCAGTTGCTGCACTGTTTTGCGCCCTCTTCTCTTGTTCTCCCGCAGGATTTTCTTCGAGCCAGAGATCGAGTCCGTGGCTATGCCAAGCCGTGCTTTGGATCCCGCAGAGGAGTTGAGAAATACTTTGTGCACCTACTTTGTGCACCTTGCGCAGTTGTTCTTCAGGAAGGGTTTGCAGGTCCTTTTGGTTTAGGGCCTCTTCCAACTTTTCCAGATCTATTCCTGCTAGATCTCGTTCGTCTAGGTGCATTGGGGTGTCCCCATCTCCGTCTCCCTTGTCCTCTGTGTGTGCTTCATGGATTTGGGGCGGGGGGGGTTGGATTTGAGGGATTTTCTTGTGATTGCTGTTGGTTCTTGTGTGGATCTTGGATTTCTTCCTCCTCTGGCAGTTGATTCAGGATCTCATAGGAGTTTCTTGTTGCGATTTTTTGCTTGGGATCTTGGATATGCCTCCTTGGTGGGTTCTGTTTCTTTGTCGCCACCGTGGTGAAGCCATCCTTTTGTGCGTGTTCGTTTTATTTGGCAACTGTTTTGATCAGGGGGCAGTCTCTGTAGAGGTGACCTTGATCGTGACATCTCCTGCATCGGAAGGGAATGTGCTCGTAGTCCAGGGTTTGATGCCAGTCCTCGTCTTGGTATTCCAGCGTCACCGTGCCAGGTAATTCTTTGGAGATGTTCATGTATACGCAGATCCTTGCGTAGGAGGTGTATTTTCTCTGCCTGGTGGCTTCCAAGGCTTTTACATACTGGCCCAGGGTGTTCCCTATGCCCATTAGAATCTCCTCCAACCAAAACTCTTGCGGTAGGGAGTATAAGCGGATCCATACCGGGGCCATGGTGAAGTCTTCTTTGTCAGGGCTTAATCTTTCAGTCCAGAAACGTAGGAATAGCCCTGCTGAGTTGAAGAAGTACGACCCATTTTCGAATATCCGGTCTTTGTCCTCTAGGTTATATAGAATGATTGTGAAAAAGCCTTTGGAGCTGAGTTGGACTTCGTAATCCCCTTTGGGGTTCCACCAATGCTTGATCCATTTGTTGAGATCCCTTTCTGTTGGCCAGAGCCCTAAGAACTTGCCTATAAGGGTGTGTCCGCGCATAAATTATGTTTGTTCTCCTACTCTGGTTGAGCTAATAAGATATCTCAGTGCTTTTTCCATTTGTGGTATGCACTTACCTGGTTCCCACCCACGGTTTGGCTTCGCCTGGGAGGTTCCATCTTCTGTTTCCATTTCTTTTCTGAGGCCTTGTTCTCTAGCCAAGAGTTGTTCG
>ML780334.1:934756-981061 GCA_009831015.1 Picea engelmannii
TTTGAACCTTGATTTTGAGGTGGTTCTGCTAGACAATATTTCTTCTGTTGTATCTCCCAAGTTTCGGCCCTTCTGGGTATGAAAAATTATTTTATGTAGTTCTCTGATATTTGTTCTCTGCAATGCCATAGGTCTGATCAAAATTGGATGTGCCAAGTGGAAATTACAGTAACTTCCCCACAACTTGCCGATTTTGGCCTTTCTAGGAGATCTCACTTTTATAGTGTGCCTCACACAAAATAATTGATATAAAATTATGAAAATCGCACCAGAAATACTACAGTTTGTCCACGATCCAATGAAACCAGTCCCACTCAATTTAGATACTCTAGGAAGAAGTTATGATTGTTATACCTGCAACACCTTCTTGAGACTAATCAATAGGACTAGTCAGATACCCTATCTTACACAGGGTGTATCTACAAATTTAAGATGACCCAAAAGATAAAATTTTTACCACAGCTACCTTACTAATTTCTATAAATATCCTCCATATATCAGAGTCTGAAACATTACAGAAAAGTTTTTATAGCGAAAATTCCGCAATGACTCAGTTCAGGATGATTCCAGAAGCCTATCTTGTACAAGTTGTATCACCGAAAGTATAAGGCCTCAAGAGATGAATGTTTAACCCAATGTACCTTGATCTGTCTACTAAATATCCTCCAAGCCGTTCCTTCTGAAACATTTTAGAAAATAAGTCACAACGAAAATTCCAAGGTGTCTCAAATGTAGCAGCGAAACCCCAAGACCTTGATCTCTGATACCATATGTTCAGAAACAAATATCAATATAGCATAGAAAATCCTCAGAAAAAGTACTCAACGCCTTGAAAAAGATATAATTTCAGATAATAAGCCTCTTCGAGGGGGCAACCTCCTTTTACCCCGCTTAAATGTTCAAGTACAAGATGATTCAAAATGAAAATGTCTCCCTAGTATATATAGGAGACTAGGAGGTATAATTACAACTAATGGCCTGAAGCCAACATAAATAAAATAACATTACTAATATAATATACCCCAATTAAGGGGTAATGAGCCAATATTAGGGCTTAACACAATTTTGGCAATTTACTATTTTTAGCAGTTTTAACTTTCGGGGCCATTTTGAGGGCCGAAATGAAGGTTTTTCGGGATCGAGTTTCTCAATGATAGCCAAAGGCGTGACTGATCCCCCAAGATGAATCTCCTCGACGATACCTTTCCAATGGGCTATTGATCCACGGGATCTTTTGAATGATTATGGTTGAGTTTTAATCTTGCATGTATAAATTAACCATTTGAGAATTTAATGAAAGAATGAGGAAAGAAGAGGATTATATTAGTCAAATACACATATGCAGATCTGAAAAGAATAGTAAACAGCAAACCATAAGAACGCAGGTTGATAACGGAGTTCGGCACAACTTTTGCCTACGTCTCCGGGCCTTTTTCCTTGTGGGGGAGGCTTCTTTATTTCTGCTCAAGTGCTAAAAATTACATCTCAGCAATGCCAAATGGCTACAAGACTGATCTGGTCTTGTTGTCCCAGATCTCAAGAACCCTGCAAAATAAACGGCATGCAAAATTGATGCTCCAAGCTCCCAGAAACGATCCGACAGCGTCTCCACCTCAAAGGCTTCCTTGCATCAAACTGACTTTGGCTTGGCTTTCCTTCAGCATAACTCTGCTCTGAATGACTGTGTTTGGCCTCAAACAGGCCTGGTTTATATAGGCTTGGAGTTGGTTTCACATCCCCAACTTCCTCCAAGAATATGGCCTCCAAAAATGCCCAATATCCCCCAAAAATGGAAGAAATCAATTAATAATAGGCACTTTAATAATAAAAAAAACCAATTTTTGTTGTAAAAACCCATTTTTATAAAGTAGTAGGGCGCTAGCCCCTTATGTCACGCGCGCGCCCCTGGATTTTGGTCATATGGATAATTTTGGGCTAAGTGCTAGCCCGTGGGCTACGCGCTAGCCCCTTAACTCGCGCCAGCCCCCGGTTCCTTGGCCGATTCATATGGCCACGACTAACAGCATAACCCCCCGCCTGGCGCCCACGTCGATTAGTTCCCGGTTTTGCGGAATGGTCATATGACCCGTGGGCTTATGGTTATAACCGCCTGCGTGATTGCATAGGGCATGAACACATGGGGTTGGTCGTATACGTTGGCGCGGAGCGCTGGGGCTAAGCCCCGGCCCTTTTTTTCCCGCCGTTTGAACATTGTTTCAACACAAATTATATTCGCGCAGATTGATAAACAACAAACACCCACCGGCCATATGGTTAGCCTAACCTTGCAAGTCCGTTGCCGTCCGGGAGGTTGCGGGTACGACCCCCAGCCATGCCAAACCGAATTTTATACTGAAACCGATCAACCAATAATGGGGTGCCACGTGGCATCCCTTGACTGGGCCACGTGTCACCCTTACCAACCAATTGGAACATGCCACGTGTCAGCCTATGATTGGCCCATGTGTGTGCCACATCAGCCCGTCGTACAACACATGTCAGACTGTCATGCTGCCACGTGTTTCTGTCGTACAACCCAGTCACTTGCCGCGTCAGCTGCCACGTCATCATGCTGATGTCATCCTGCCACGTGTCACCCTGTCAGTGGTGACACGTGTCACCTCAGTACTGGTTCGACCGTATGCCAAATATGCCAAATCTGTATGACATGTGTCGCGTCCTGGTGATGCCACGTGTCTCCTGTATGAACCTGCCACATGTCGCCTTCTGGAGCTGCCACGTCAGCTGTACGGACGTGCCACGTCAGCTGTACGGACTTTCCACATGGACTGTACGGACTGTACAGTCATCCCCTTTTTTGCCTGTTTGACTTTTCGGACAGAACGCGATATCTTCTCACCGGAATCAGGAAGACGAGACGGACGCAATGGAACATGTTTCGTCGCATTCCAAGCACTTTCATTTTTGAGCATTTTTCAAGCCCTATCAGGCTTCTGGATCCGATTTTGGATCAGCTATCATACGCCTAAAATGGAGATCGTATGCAAAGTTATGACCTCGGGAAGTTGATGTACTAACTTACCCAAACGGGGCCCACATGACTTTTGGCGCTTCATCTCCTAGGGTTAGGTTTTTGGATGTCTAGGGTTTTTGGCATTCCTGTTATTGTAAAAAGGCCTTCAAAGCCTCATTGTAATCATCTTCTTGCAAATGCGAGTAGCCGCCACATCTCTTCTCAGAGATAAGCTTCCACCATTCTAGCAAGTCTTTCACTCTGTATTTTTACAGTCTCTGTACATTTATTTCATTAATAGAAATCATGTATTACTGTATATCTATGTTTATGGTTGCATCTCTGATACATTTATGTTATATTATTGATTATCTATGATATCTCTATGTATTTCTTTATTATATCTCCGCTCTCATTTCGTGCCGAAAATAATCCGGATCAGAGTGAGTGAGGTGAGTGTGTACAAATGAGCTAGATCATCTCTTATTTATAGTGGTTCATGTCACTTGTCTTGGCTGACTTGTCCTTTTAGAAGCTAATACTTCAATATTAATTCTTTTGCTTAGTCGACTTGTCTTGTTTTTACACATTTGTTTAGGGTTTCTCTTGCTTCCAGAATATTATATTCTAGAGAAAGGTTACACATGGAGGTTGATACCTCCCACAACTACCATAATATCAACACTCCCTCCTAGCTAAGGAGGTATTAATTGTAATGGTATCAAACATATCCCTCCATTTCACATGGTATGGGCAAGGCTCACATAGTCTTGCAGACCATTCTACAGGTAGCATCATCATAGCCACACAGGCTATCTCATGATCACGCAGTTCAATTCACGAGCATCATCATCACTATCCATCCAGCTGGAAATCACCTCCAACACTACTGGTTGGAACACCAGCCTAGGAAACACCTTCAACACTATTGGTTGTCTCCATGGAAATCCAGCAGTAGTACACAATTACTACAATGCCATCCAACAGATCAAAACTGTTTCGATCCATAGTAGTACACCACTACTATCTAGTGGTACACAACCACTCCTAGTAGAGTAAAACTACTATATAGTGACACGTAGTCACTACCAGTGGAACACATCCACCACAATACTACATAGCTATTGTCCAGAGACACACAGTCTCCACTACAATCAACTAATAGCTACACAAGCTATCACCATGAAATACAATAGTTTCCTGGCATCAAATCATATCATTGTTTGCATCATCTCTTGAGGCCATACTCCATCTGATTAATCAGGCATGATGTTGAATAAGTCATTTGTTGAACTCAACGCACTCAACAGAGTGTCTTGCATAAGTCATCCACTCAATAGAGTGATACATGGATGATTCTTCTAATCTGGACATATGTCCTAGAAGAATAGTTGTCCCAACAGATGTTGAAATCCCCACAATGGGCTACAAGGACCATTCTTCTAATCTGGACATATGTCCTAGAATAATGTCAGTCCTCCTAGATACTTAAATCCATGCCATGGGCTACAAAGACCATTCCTATAGGAATGTAAGTCTCAGACTATTTTCTAATCCGGTCATATATACCATAGAGATCAATCTCTACCCATATTCCTTAGAAAATAACGGTCACATATCAACTACCCTAATCAGGACGTCATGTCCTTAGGGCATGGACTATTCAACATGATCAGGCTACTAGCTCTGCCTCAAGAGAATATCAGTCCTAAACCATTTTCATAATCGGACCACAATCTGTGCCTTCGAAAAATACCAGTCCATGATACATCAACAATCTGTCAACTTGGACAATTCTCCACAGGGATAATGTCAGTCCACTAGCAATCTATTTTTCCTGGACCATTCTCCTGCCTGGAGAATGTTTGTCCACCAACACACTGACTATCCATGATGCCATATATCATCACTCCCTCTCAACCGAGGAATTCATCTCCTCCCTTTCAGCCAAGGGAGGTATCTCCATTGTATCATCTCTAAGTCATACTAGCATGATGTCAATGCATCATATCTAAGTTGTACTGGCATGATGTGGAGTATCATCTACATCATCTCTAAGATGTACTATCATGATGAAAATGCATCATATCTAAGTTGTACTGACATGATGTAGATCAATGCTCTGCATCATCTCTAAGTTGTATGATCATATCTAAGTTGTACTAACATGATGATATGCATCATATCTAAGTTGTACTAGCATGATGTGAGTCATCTGCATCATCTCTAAGTTGTATGATCATATCTAAGTTGTACTAGCATGATGTGAGTCATCTGCATCATCTCTAAGTTGTATGATCATATCTAAGTTGTACTAGCATGATGTTATGCATAGTAATACCTCTACAACTACCATAATATATGTCATAGACATATGTCCTATAAGAATAGTTGTCCCAACAGATGCTGAAATACCCGCAATGGGATACAAGGACCATTCTTCTAATCCATACATACGTCCTAGAAGAATGTCATTCCTCCCAGATGCTTAAATCCACGCCATGGGATACAAAGACCATTCCTATAGGAATTTCAGTCTCAGACTATTTTCTAATCAGGTCATATGTACCATAGAGATCAATCTCTACCCATATGCCTTAGAAAATATTTGTCCCATATCAACCACCTTAATTGGGACATCATGTCCTTAGGGCGTGGACTATTCAACCTAATCAGGCTACTAGTTCTGCCTTAGGATAATATCGATCCTTAACCATTTTCCTAATCAGACCACAATCTGTGCCTTAGGAAAATACCAGTCCATGATACATCAACAATCTGTCAACCCGGACCATTCTCCACAGGGAGAATGTCAATCCAATGGAAATTTGTTTTGCCTGGACCATTCTCCTGCCTAGAGAATGTCTGTCAACCAGCACATTGACTATCCATGATGCCATATATCAACACTCCCTCTCAATTAAGGAAGTCATCTCCTCCCTTTCAACCAAGGGAGGTATCTCCATTGTATCATCTCTAAGTCGTACTAGCATGATGTGAATGCATCATATCTAAGTTGTACTGGCATGATGTGGATTATCATCTACATCATCTCTAAGACGTACTAGCATGATGCAAATGTATCATATCTAAGTTGTACTGGCATGATGTAGATCAATGCCTCTGCATCATCTCTAAGTTGTATGATCACATCTAATTTGTACTAACATGATGCTATGCATCATATCTAAGTTGTAGTAGCATGATGCGAGTCATCTGCATCATCTCTAATTTGTATGATCATATCTAAGTTGTACTAGCATGATGTTATGCATCGTATCTAAGTTGTACTAGAATGATAATGTCTAGCATGATGTGACTCAGGCATAAGCATCATCTCTAAGTTGTACTATCATTATGCCAATGCATCATATCTAAGTTATACTAGCACGATGCATCTCAAGACATATGTATCATATCTAAGTTATACTATAATGATGTTGAAGCATCATATCTAAGTTGCACTAGCATGATACAAACCAACAATTTGTTTATTACAATGTATCACAGTTGAATCCAAAACCTAATCAAATAGTCCAGAAACCAGCTTATGGAGACATATTGCTTCCACACAAGCATCACAAGATGCAATATATTATGTGTATGTAGTGTTGAGTGCAATAGATTTCCATTTCCTTCTAGCCCATGATATCATAGCAGAGCTCAAACTGAAGCATATACCAAAATTACTCTTTTTGTCATCTTCACTTCCTGCCCAATCTGAATCAGTAAATCCATGCAGTTGTGCATCACTGTTTGAGGCATATCTCAAACCATAGTTTAGCATCCCATGAAGATATCTCAAAACATGTTGTGCAACTATCGAATGCTCATGTCTAGGTTACACCTGGAATTGGCTCAACACGTTCATAGAAAAGACAATTTATGATCGAGTATTCACAAAATACATCAAAGAGTCAATCAACTGTTGGTACAGGGACAAGTCTACTGGATCAGAATCATAGTATCTCAACTTTCTCATATCTGTTACCATGGGAGTTTCCATGGATTTGCAATCCATCATCCCAAACTTCTAAAGGATATTTACAACATACTTCCATTGTCCTAGGAAGATTTCACCATGCTTCTTCCATACTTCTAGTCCCAAATAATAACGCATGATACCAAGACACTTCATATCAAATTCAAAGGCTAACTCTCTCTTACATTGAATAATGAGAGGCTTTGCACCTGTCAGAAACAAATCATAATATAGTATTAGGATCACATGTGCATCATTCACAACCTTGTAATAAAGGTTTGTATCAACATAACTCTTGGAAAATCCAGGTCTCATCAAGTAACTATCAATTCGTGCATACCAAGCTCTTGGATCTTTCTTGAGTCCATACAAGGCCTTCTTTAATCTGCATACATGGTTTTCTCTCGGGTGTACCTCAAAACCTTGAGGTTTCTCTATGCATACTTCTTCCTCAATTATTCCATTGAGAAAGGTGGTCTTCACATCCATCTGATATAAACTCCAACCCATGAATGTTGCAAGAGATATGATGGCTCTAATATAGGTATATATGGTAACTGGAGAAAACTTCTCATCATAGTCTTCTCCCTCATACTGGGAGAACCCTATAGCCACAAATCTTGCCTTGTATTTATCGATACTTCCATTCACTGCATGCTTTATCTTGTAAACCCATTTTGAATTTACTACAGACTTTCCTTTAGGTCTAGGCACAATTTCCCATACATCATTTTTCATGAAGGATTGATATTCTTCCATCATAGCTTCCTTCCATTCTTTCTTCTTGATTGCTTCTTCAAAGATGGAAGGTTCTACATTGAAAAAGACTTATATTATGAATATATACAGTTTCATAGCTGCTTCTATGGATAGATTTTGGTCATTCATCTTTTCCTTAAAAAATTCTTCAATGGAACGGTTCTTTATTTATTCCAAACCATTATGTTGAGGATTGTGTGGGATAATTATCTCCCTCCTAATCTCATCTACTTTAGAAAAGGAAACGAGCTTCTTGGAGGTGTATTCTCCTCAAGATATTTATCTTCCACTTAGACATCGGTCCACACAAATATGAGTGCATGATGTCCAAAACTCATTTTTCTTTCCATGCTTCTATTAGAATTGGTACTTGGTGAGATCACCTGCCTCACCACTTGATAGAGTCATCTGGTCCATGTTTGCAAATGTCACTGTAACTCCTTCTCAGAGCTATCTCATGTGACCTACTTGGAACAAGAACGACAATTTTTTTATATTTCCAATAGCATTTTTCATAAGAACATATCCATGGTAATGAGGATCATAGAATTACCAAGGTGACCTACTTGGGAATAAGAAATATCTCCTAGAGGAGAAGTTAGTTCATTTTGCAAAAAAGTGCAATAAGCATCTATATCAATAATACTTACATCCAATCAAGTATACCTAATAGTAATAGAACCTTTCAAAGATTGTTGTCACAACTATAGTGTTTACTTGTACTATAACAACTTGATATGTGCAAATTGAAACTTTAACAATTTGATTAATCAAACATGGAACCTGGAGCCTCAACTGATTGTTCCTCTGAATGTATTGAATCCAAGATCACTTGCACATTCCCTGTAAAGCACACTCATGCTTTTCTATAACATGAAGAGCATATACAAGTGCATACCTTTGAAATTTGCCGCATCATACATCTTGTCTTCTAATATGAAGCTAGACACCACCTTGAGAAGAAGAGATTAGAAACTGAATAAAAAAGGTTCAATGATTAGAACAAACTAGAAACCTTGAAATCTCAACTTTGACCACAAAATCAATTTTTACCAAAAGTTAACCTTTTACTTTGACTTTGACTTTGACCAATCAACCTTTAAATTTGGCCAAAAACTCAAAATTGATGTTTTGTTGGATGAGGCCACCAGAGAGTGCACTAGGCTAGGGTGAACTAGAATATATAGAAATTAGGTCCAATGATTCACTTAAGGTGCCCAAAGAGTTGGATTAGGGTTTGTTGCAGCTGCAAAATTAAAAACCCTAGTTGCAGCTGCACCTAGTTCTACAACAAGCTTGACAAAGAACTCCCACTCTACCTTATAGTGGTTAGACTATTCTGAAGGTAGTGTGGGCCCATAGCCTATTAAAATATTCGATGTGCTTGTTTTACCATAGACAATATCACAATATTGTCACCTAACCATATGCATGCAACCACCTCCGAGCACCATAACCTTTGCTAGATAGAGTGATTTCAGAAGAAGCACTAGAAACCACAAAAAACCAAGAGAGCGCATCTTTCTCCAAAGATGGAACACCAGAAAAAAAGTCCCAAAACCATAGAAAAAGAACAATACTCAACTGTAGTTGTTTCAGTTGCACTCACCAAGAATACCACCAAGAATGTCACCAAGAATACCACCAATAGATACTAGGATATAGGGCACATATCTTACACTAGAGAGAGAGACCAAGAATCACACCAGAAGATCCACTTTTCTATCTTGCAGCTGCAGCTCCAAACTTGCACCATAGTTGAGAGAGAGAGAGAGTGAGGTGAGTGTGTACAAATGAGCTAGATCATCTCTTATTTATAGTGGTTATTGTCACTTGTCTCGGATGAATTTTCCTTTTAGAAGATAATAGTTCAATATTAATTATTTTACTGAGCATACTTGTCTTCTAGGGTTTTTACACATCTATTTAGGGTTTCTCTTGCTTCCATAATATTCTATTCTAGACAAAGTTTACAAATGGAGGTTAATACCTCCCACAATTACCATAATATCAACACTCCCTCCTAGCTAGGGAGGTATTAACTGTAATGGTATCAAACATATCCATTCATTTCACATGGTAGGGGCACAACTCACATAGTCAGACCATTCTACAGGTAGCATCATCATAGCCACATAGGCTATCTCATGATCACGCAGATAAATTCACGAGCATCACCATCACTATTCATCTAGCTGGAAATCATTGTTGGATTACTGAGAGGGGGGTGAACCAGTAATAGCGTAATTATAGTATTTTTTTTTCCAAATAATCTAAGTGTTATATCAATGTAGAATTATTATCCAATAATGATCAATAAGAAATGAACAATCACACACATACATAGTACACTAGTGTTTTATGTGGAAACCCAAATCAGGAGAAAACCACGAAATGTTTTTTCTTATATGTCTTGAAGAATTACATTCATTGGAAGCACCAACTTCCTTTGTTTTCCAACTGCAACTGAAAGGAGGCTTCAACCCCCTAGTTTCTCAGGCTACAACTTGAGAGAAGATCCAACTCCCCAATTCTCTGGCTACAACCAAAAGGAGGCTACAACCCCCTAAGTTCTCCAGCTACAACTGGAAGGTGGATACAACCACCTGTCCTTGCCTCTTCCTGCCGCCCTGAAGTAGAAGTAGAATGATGGAACCACTGTCACACTATCACTGTGAGATATACCGCTGTAAACCTTTACCAATAAACCTGAACCATGCATCAACATGTACCTCAACCTGTAATCAACATGTACCATAAACATGTGCATCAACCGTGCACCAACCTGTACCATAAACAAGTGCATCAACCATGCACCAACCTGTACCAAACGATTTGTAATCAACCTGTACCATAAACAAGTGAAACAAACCATGTTATAAGTATGTACCATTCATGTTTCAACTACTCATCAACTATGACTCATCAATATGTACCAACATCATCAACTGTACACCTCATGTATGTACCAACTCATCAACTACTTGTCTCAACCATGTACCCAACTTGTACCTCAACCAAAAGCCATCATCAATTTCATCATCCAAATATGATTTATAACTCTTTAATAGAACTGGTGTATATGATCACATACCTACAAAAATTCATTAACTTTAAACAACAAGAGACTATCATTTACATCAAACTTTTATTTAGTCTCACATGACTAGTTTTGGATTAGTCAACAACCCTGACTTGAAATAATCATAACTTTGTACTTGTAATGAATAAATACTTGAAACTGATATACAATGTTCTTCAGTGTGTTTTATGAAATTCCTCTAGGTTTCACTACTTGGAACCTCTCATAAAATTAGTTATAGCAAAAATGACATACCTTGTTGAATTCTGGCTTATTCTAGAGAGCGACGTTTTAGAGCGTTCCCCGCACAGAATGTTTGTTGAATAGATATGAAATTGTTACAAAACATACTAAATACTTTAATATAACCAACACATATTTTATTACTTAATTTGGATCTGTTATGAAGAAGGTGTGACGTTTTTACCTGAAACACGTGTTTTTGACTAGTTTCAAGACTAGCCACAAACTCTATTTTCCACGGAGTGTAACACCAAAAATACAACGACCCAAAAGACGAATTTTTTACCACAAATACTTGGATATGTTTCCTCAATGGAATAAAAATTTCATGGTCTGAGTCATTCTAGAAAAAAAATTATTGCGAAAATGGTGAGATGACCTGTAAATAACATACCTTAGAAAGCATCATCAAAAGAATTTATCCTTCTTTGAATCCTGGCTTTCTTTTCTTCACCTTCCCTCAGAAATTCGGCTTAGATATCCTTTTTTTACCTCATACACCTATAGGTATTCAATATGTTCAAGTTTGATTTAAATTAGAGAGCCTTGCCTCTTATTTATACTCTCCAAGTAGCTTCCTTAAAAACATCTTCTAGGTCACTTTGCCCACTTTCCTTATTTTAGGGTTAACCCACTTCTAATTTATCCATTAAATTTATTATTTATATAATTGATTTTGTATCCACTTTGAATTATAGTGCACTCATCACTTCACTTTATTATTTACCTTTAAAAAATATTAAACCACTTTGACTACTTTGACCTTTTGGGGCTTCTAGATGACATATGAGGGTCCTCCAACTTCGTAAGGCCATAACTCTCAAACCATGAGGAGTTATGTGACGTTCCACATACCACTAGAAATGAAATGACATGTACTATCCATATAGAATATTATTACCTGAAAATATATCAAAACACATACCGTTATCCATCAAACAAACTTGGGTCCATTACCCAAACCTGGGTTCTCCAACTTCTCATGGCCATAACTCTTTAACTGTGAGGATTTATGTGACGTTCCATATACCAACGGAAATGGCATGAAAGGAACTATCCATATAGGATAGTTTCACTAATAAATTAACTAGCTTTCATCTCATTATTCCACAAATAAGCATGGGTTCTCTAACCATACTTCTAGGATAACTCAATCCGCAAAGCGTCTTCCCGTGAGGGATTTCACCATAAGGGACCACTTTGGAGTTCATCCATATGTACTTCTTATCAACCATGACAAGACAATAATGAGTCATCTTTACATCAAACAATATTGGGTCCATTACCCAACCTTTGTGATACAAGGCTTTCTTCAAGGGTTGACATCAATGACAACTAACCTTAATCAACAATCTCCCCCTTTGGCATTGATGGAAACATGTTGATGCAATACTGAAATCATATCACTCATGCTCCCCCTAGAACCATGCCTTTGTCTCATTCTCCCCCTGGAACCATACCTCTGTCCTCTACATATGATAAATCTCTCCCCCTTTGTCATCAATGAAAAATGTATCTTTCCATCTGGGGTTGCTCCCCTTTACTAAACTGTCCTCTTATGGTGCTTCCTCATGTAAATATAAGACCTATAAGATAAGAATTCAAAAAGCATTCATTTTGGAGTAGAAATAACTCCAAGTCTCTGGCGAAGATATTCAAATGATTCTCGTGGAAGTGGTTTTGTGAAGATGTTTGCCACGTGTTCTTTTGTGCCCACATACCCAACTCTGATGTTCTTTTCTGCAACCTGCTCCTGTAGAAAGTGATACTTGATTGGAATGTGCTTCATATTGGAGTGCATCACCGGGTTCTTCGATATACTGATGGCACTTATATTATCACAATATATTGGAATGGGCTCATCATACTCATATGTATATCTGTCAGAGTTTGTTTCATCCAAAGAACCTGTGTACAACATGATGTTGTTGTAATATACTCTACCTTGGCTGTAGATAAAGATATTGATGATTGTTTCTTTCTTATCCATGATACTAAACACTCACCCAAGTAGAAATTTTCTCCACTTTTGCTTCGTCGGTCATCAATACAACCTACCCAATCTACATCTATGTAGGAAATAAGTGATAGATCCTTTCCTTTTGGATACCATAATCCAAACTCTTATGTTCCTTTGAAATATCTGAAAATCCTCTTCACTGCTAACACATGTGAATCCTTTGGTGTTGCTTGAAATCGTGCCACCTGTCCAACTTCCTGCATTACATATCGTCTGGATGCTGTCGCATATAATAGGCTTCCAATCATTGACCTGTATTGCCTCTGATATGTAGATTTCGAATCATCATCTTTTCTCAACTTGCAACTGGTTTGCATGGGAGTGATAACTGGTTTGCAATCTTCCATTCCAAACCTCTTTAGCATTTCTTTGATATACTTGGTTTGAGAAATAAATATTCCTTGGTTATTTTGAAGTATCTGAAGTCCCAAAAAGAAGGATAGTTCTCTAAGTAACGACATTTCAAATTCATTATGCATATCTTTTGCAAATTTCTTGCTTAACCTATCTTCATCACTACCAAAAATAATATCATCAACATAAACTTCAATTAATAAAATATTATCTTCACTAACCTTGATGTAGAGGTTGTTGTCTGCACTTCCTTTTTTGAACCCTGCCTGCTACAGATACTTATCCAGTCTAGAGTACCATGCTCTAGGAGCCTATTTTAGACCATACAAGGCATTCTTTAATTTACACACATAATTTGTGTTTTCTGACAACTGAAATCCTTCTGGTTGTTCAATGTAAACTTCTTCTTCAAGTTCCCCATTTAGAAAAGATGATTTTACGTCCATCTGATATATTTTAACATTTTTGGAGCATGCATAGGCTAAAAGCAACCAGATTGCTTCCATTCTAGCAACCGGGGCAAATGTCTCTTCAAAGTCAATTCCTTCAATCTGTGCATATCCTTTACATACCAATCTAGCTTTGTTCCTTGTAGCTTGTCCATATTCATTTAATTTATTCTTTAAAACCCATTTTGTGTCGATCACATTCTTATTCTTTAGTCTTGGAACCAGTTCCCAAGTGTTATTTTTCTCTATTTGATCCAATTCTTCAGTCATGGCCTTATTCCAAAATTCATCCTTATTGGTTTCTTCAAAACAGTTTGGTTCAATTGTAGATAAGAGTGCTAGGTGTGTTTGTTCTGGTGAACGGATTTTTCTTCTAGTCTCAACTCCTGCATCTTTGTTTCCAATAATCTGATCTGAAGGATGATTTTTCTGTACTCGTTTTCTAGGTGTCTTTGGAGATACTTGTTGAACTTGCTCTTCTGTTTCTGTCGGATTCTCTTCATATTCCTCTTCTACTTCATCTTCTGCTTCTTCTTCTTCGAAAATTTGTTCCATTGATTTGTTTTCTTCTTCCTTTGATTCTAGTCTATCTGTTTCATCAATTGTTACATTGATGTTTTCCACAACTTTGTTCAATATTAGATTGTAACACTTGTATGCTTTCCTTGTACTTGAGTAACCAACAAGTACTCCTTTGTCCACACGAGAGTCAAACTTTCCCATTCTTCCATATTATCTTTTGATGTAGCATTTTCTTCCAAAAACTTTGAAGTGCTTCACATTTGTTGGTCTTCCTTTCCATAGCTCGTAGGAAGTTTTATTAGTGTTGTTTCTGAGCATTACTCTGTTTTTAATGTGAAATGTTGTATGCACTGTCTGTGTCCAAAATATATCTGTCAATTTGGAATCCATTAGCATTGTTCGACCCATTTCCTGTACTATCCTATCCTTTCTTTGAACAACTCCATTCTGTTGATGTGTCCTAGCAACGAAGAATTGCCTTTTTATTCCACGACTGTTGCAGTAGTCCATACATTACTTTGAAGTGAACTCTCCTCCATTATCATATCTCAAACATTTTATTCTTGAATCCATCTCATTTTCAACCATTTCCTTGTAGATCTTGAAGTTTTCAAAAGCTTCTGACTTGTTCTTGAGAAAGAAAACTGCATTCATTCTTGTATAATCATCAACTAATAACATAAAGTATCTCTCACCTTTTAAGCCCTTTGTTGTAGTAGGTCCAACTAGATCAATATGCACAATTTCCAGTGGTCTTGTTGTTGAATATTCCTTTGATTTGAACCTTGTCTTTGTTTGTTTTCCTTATTGACAATGCTTGCATAAAGTGTTGGTTGGTTTCGTGAACTGGGGGATTTCTATGACTACTTCTCTTTTGCTGACTTTGACAAGGTTATCAAAATGCACGTGACCCATTCTTATGTGCCATAGCCAAATTTCATCTTCCTTTCCTAGACAACACTTTTCATTTCCAATTTCACTTAACACATATATGTTGTTTGAAGTTCTTGCAGCTGTACCAACCAATTTCCCTGAACCCTCTCTTCTTATCTCACACTTTTGTGAATCGAAAGTAACTTTATGACCTTGGTCACACATTTGACTCACACTTAGAAGATTATGTTTCATATCTTCTACCAATAGAAAATTTTGTGCCTTTTTATTCTTGTTCCCAATTCAGACTATGCCTTCTCCAATGATTTTGGCTGAATTATCATTTCCGAAGGAGACTAATCCATTTCTTTCATTTCGAAATGCAAGAAAATTGTCTCTATTAGTTGTCATGTGTTTTGAACATCCACTGTCAACATACCAACCGTGTTTCTTCTACTTAGCTTGTAGAGCGACTGTGCATTCTTCATTGCTATATTGATCTTGCTTTCTTATCCATGTCATTTTCTGAGGTTCTGGTCTGAGACTGTTGTTATTCTATTGAGGTTCTTTAGGAGGGATTGTCATTCTACAATTTTGGCCATGTGTCCAAAATTGTTACATTTGTAACATTCCACTTCAGTGCTCAAAGATTCAAACCTGTTGTAACTTTTTCTTTGTGTTTCACTAGGTCTTCTTAAGTAACCCCTTTGTGTATGACTCTCAAAGTTGTTATTGGTCATGTTGTTAGCTCTGCAATTCAAAACTTTATGTCCAAAATTATTACATGCATAATAGAAACCAAAAAATAAAGTTTGATACCTGGGAGTTGAAGATCTTCTGAAAGAAGGTGCTCTTATGAATCCTTCTTCTTCTTGAGGCCTATCTATCTGTTGTTGATTCTGAAATCTAAATCTTCTCGATGGAGGAGTGTCCTTGTAATCTTCCTTGTATATTTTCTTATCCCCTTTGATTGTTTCTGCATAGCTTTTTGGATTTGTTTCTTACTCTCTTGTTTTGGAGATTGATCCCTTTTCTATCTGATTGTATCCAAGTCCAGACTTGTGAAGATGAGATTTTTGACTGGTGATAATGTCATCCATAACTTTTGAGATATTCTGCATATTTTTATTTTGAATATCCTTTCTTAGTGTGACAATCTTTGCTTCCAAGTTTCCAATGATCTTGTCATTTTCTTCTAGTTGTTCTTTGAGTGCTTCTTCAATTCTTTTATCTTCTTCTATTTGAACCTTCAATCTTGTGATCATTTGTTCTAGTTCTCGAGTGTCATTTTTCTTGTTTAGTTTTGCTTGTAGTTTCTCGTTTTTCTTCTTTTCTCTTCTAATAACTTCTATGGCACAGATTAATTCTTCTCGATAGTCAACTTCTGCCTCTTCAATTTCATCTTCGACTTCTTCATATCTTTTTTTAGCTTCGTCATATTCTTCTTCGGAGTCTTATTTGTCAGAATCTTTTACTGCCATGAATAGAACTCTTCCTGTCTCACTGTCACTGATTTCTTCTTCATCTGATAATGATATGTCTTCTTTGATGCATAAGCTTTTATTTAAATCTTTCTTTGTAGTTCTTTTGCCTTTATATGTGTGTTTTCCTTTTGAGTAACCTTCATCATTTCTCATTTTCTTATGAGGACATTTGTTAGCAAAATGAACAATACCATCATAATTAAAACAAATTAAAGGAAGCTTACCTCTATACATACCATTGGTTCCCTTGTTCAGTCTTTTGACGAAGTTGGCCACTTCTTCATCATCTTTTGAGACGTCACTGCTGCTGCTATATTCTTCTTGTTCATTTTTATTTTTCTTTAATCTTTTGGATGCTTTGAAGGCTGCTTCTTTTACTCTAGATTTTCTTGTTCAGTTCTCATTTCATATGTTGTGAAGATTCCATGCAGTTCGTTCATGCTTATTGAGTTCAGATCCAATATTTCTTCTAGTGATGATATCTTAGGGTTGAATCTCATAGGAAGAGATCTTAGTACCTTTTGAACAATTACAGATTCTTCGATTTCTTCTCCCAATCCTATGATTGCAGTCACTGTTTCGTCAACTCTTAATAAGTAGGCTGAAATATTCTCATCTTCCTTCATTTTTAGTTGTTCCAACTGACCTCTGTAAGTTTGAAGTTTTGTTGCTTTGACTTTTGTATCTCCTTCATAAATATTTTGAAGCTTGTCCCAAATATTTTTAGCGTATTTACAATGTGCAACTTTGGTGAATACCATTTCACTGAGACCATTCAAAAGTGTATTTGTAGCTTTGGAATTATTTTGACCAAGTTTCACTGCTTTGTCATTTGTTGGAGGAACTACTGGTACTGTGTATCCATCTACAATTGATTGTCAAATTTCAAACCCCTGTGCTTGTATATATGTCTTCATCCTTATGCTCCAAAAATCATACTTTTGTCCATCAAAGTGTGGTATTCTATTTTTATATGAGTTGGTACTCTCCATGATCTACCTTTCAGTGGTTAAACTGATTTTTGAAGGAACCTTCTCTGATACCAATTGTTGGATTACTGAGAGGGAGCTGAATCAATAATAACGTAAATATAATTCTTTTTCTCCAAATAATCCAAGTGCTATATCAATGTATAATTATTATCCAATGATGAGCAATAAGAAATGAACAATCACACACATACACAATACACTAGTGTTTTACGTGGAAACCCAAATCAGGAGAAAACCACATAATGTTTTTTCTTATATGTCTTGAAGAATTACATTCATTGGAAGCACCAACTTCCTTTGTTTTCTAGCTGCAACTAGAAGGAGGCTCCAACCCCCTAGTTTCTTAGGCTACAACCTGAGGGAGACTCCAACTCCCCAATTCTCTGGATACAACCAGAAGGAGGCTACAACCCCCTAAGTTCTCCAGCTACAACTGGAAGGTGGCTACAACCACCTGTCCTTGCTCCGTCCAACTGCCCTGAAGTAGAAGTAGAATGATGGAACCACTATGAGATATACCACTGTAAACCTGTACCAATAAAACTGAACCATGCATCAACCTGTACCTCAACCTATAATCAACCTGTACCATAAACAAGTGTATCAACCATGCACCAACATGTACCAAGCAATATGTAATCAACCTGTACCATAAACAAGTGCAACCAACCATGTTCCAAGTATGTACCAATAATGTGTCAACTACTCATCAACTATGACTCATCAATATGTACCAACATCATCAATTGTACACCTCATGTATGTGCCAACTCATCAACTACTTGTCTCAACCATGTACCCAACTTGTACCTCAACCAAAAGCCCTCATCAATTTCATCATCGAAATATGATTTATAACTCTATAATAGACCTGGTGTATATGATCACACACCTGCAAACCTTCCTTAACTTTAAACAACAAGAGACTAGCATTTACATCAAACTTTTATTTAGTCTCACATGACTGTTTTTGGATTAGTCAACAACCCTGACTTGAAATAATCATAACTTTGTACCTGTAATGAATAAATGATTGAAACTGATATACAATTTTATTCAGTGTGTTTTATGAAATTCCTCTATGTGTCACTACTTGTAACCTCTCATAGAATTAGTTATAGCAAAAATAACATACCTTGTTGAATTATGGCTTATTCTAGAGAGAAACCTTGTAGAGCCTGCTCCACACAGAATATTTGTTGAATCGATCTGAAACTATTACAAAACATACTACATACTGTACTCTAACCAAAACATTTGGTCTTATTGAATTTGGATCTGTTATGAAGACTTTATGACGTGTTTACCCGAAACACTTGTTTTTGACTAGTTTTAGGACTAGCCACAAACCCTATTTTCCATGGAGTGTAACTCCAAAAATACAATGACCCACAAGATGAATTTTTTACCATAGATACTTCGATATGTTGCCTCATTGGCATAGCAATTTCATGGTATGAATCATTCTATAAAAAAATTTGATGCGAAAATGGTGAGATGACCTGTAAATAGCATACCTTAGAAAACATCATCAAAATAATTTATCCTTCCTTGAATTCTGGCCTTCTTTTCTTCACCTTCCCTCAGAAATTCGGCTTAGATATCCTTTGTTTACCTCAAAAACCTATAGGTATTCAATATTCTCAAGTGTTATTTAAATGAGAGAGCCTTGCCTCTTATTTATACTCTCCAAGTAGCTTCTTTAAAAACGTCTTCTAGGTCACTTTGCCCACTTTCCTTATTTTAGGGCTAATCCACTTCTAATTTCTCCATTAAATTTATTATTTAAATAATTGATTTTGTATTCACTTTGAATTATAGTGCACTCATCACTTCAGTTTATTATTTACCTTTAAAAACTCTTAAACCACTTTGACTACTTTGACCTTTTGGGGCTTCTAGATGACATATGAGGGTCCTCCAACTTCGTAAGGCCATAACTCTCAAATGTGAGGAGTTATGTGGCATTCCACATACCACCAGAAATTGAATGACATGTACTATCCATATAGAATATTATTACTTGAAAATATATCAAAACGCATATCGTTTTCCATCAAACAAACTTGGGTCCATTACCCAAACCTGGGTTCTCCAACTTCTCATGGCCATAACTCTCTAATCATGAGGGGTTATGTTACATTCCACATACCACGGGAAATGGCATGACATGCACTATCCATCTAGGATAGTTTCACTGACAAATTAACTTACGTTCATCTCATTATTCCACAAATAAGCATGGGTTCTCTAACCATACTTCTAGGATAACTCAATTCGCAAAGCGTCTTCCCGTGAAGGATTTCACCATAAGGGGACCACTTTGGAGTTCATCCATCTGTACTTATTATCAACCATGACAAGACAATAATGAGTCATATTTACATCAAACAATCTTGGGTCCATTACCCAACCTTTGTGCTACGGGGCTTTCTTCAAGGGTTGACATCAATGACAACTAACCTTAATCAACAATCACCTCCAACACTACTGGTTGGCACACCAGCCTAGGAAACACCTTCAACATTAATGGTAGTCTCCATGGAAATCTAGTAGTAGTACACAGTTACTACAATGCCATCCAATATATCACAACCATGTCGATCCATAGTAGTATACTACTATTATCCACTGGTACACAACCACTCCTAGTAGCGCACAACTACTATCTAGTGACACGTAGTCACTACCAGTGGAACACATCCACCATAGTAGCACATAGATACTCTCTAGAGACACACATTCTCCACTGCAATCAACCAATATCTACACAAACTATCACCATGCAATACAATAGTCTCCTGGCATCAAATCATATCATCATTTGCATCATCTCTCGAGGCCATACTCCATTTGAGTAATCATGCATGATGTTGAATGTGTCATGTGTTGAACTCAACACACTCAAAAAAGTGTCTCACATAAGTCACCTACTCAACAGAGTGATACAGGGACCATTCTTCTAATCCAGACATATGTCCTAGAAGAATAGTTGTCCCAAGAGATGTTGAAAGCCCCGCAATAGGATACAAGGACCATTCTTCTAATCTGGACATACGTCCTAGAAGAATTCCAGTCCTCCCAGATGTTGAAAAGAATGCCATGGGCTACAGAGACCATTCCTATAGGAATATCAGTCTCACATTGTAACATCCCTATCCACCCACAGGCCGGGAAATGCTACCATTGTGGAACACACACACACACACACACACACACACACACACATATAACATGCATTTTAATCGAAAATTAAACACATAACACATAATTACTGTTACCATTCAAATTCAAAATGAGATTAATAGAAAATCCACATGCAACGAAACACATGATAACATTCAAACATCAGTAGCACAAACATGCATAACGTATAAATTAAGCACATAAATGATACTTATCTTTTAAACTAGCGTAACACCACCAACTACGTGTAGACCTTCCATGAACCTCCTAGCCTTAGACCACGCTTCTCATCACACTCAACAGTGGGTCACCCCTAAGCTAGGACTAAGCTCCACCCAGGGCAAGGGAATTTTAGACTAGGTTGAGATTACAGGAAAAATGCACAGTGCAACCGGAAGGATTCTCTCCAGGAGCCTTCTTATGCCCACTACTCACGAACTCTCATTCCCCACATGCATGTTCCACCTGGGAGTACACACCTTCACTGTCACACAGTCCATTGGTTGCTTCACCTCCCTCTCAGGGTCTCGACAACAAGCCAGATCAAGAATTATCAGATCTTCGTAGCTGGTGTTGGACTCTCTCTGGGAGAAAACCATTTCCCAACAAACTCTCTCACCTAGAGAGAGCTACTCACAGGCCTAACAACCTGCCTCTTCAACTACGGGCCTAAAAACCCGCTTCTTCAACCACTTTCCACTCAATTCCCGCAAGGTGAGGATAACAAAAACAATAACAACATTCAGTTAACTCACGGGTGACAACAACAACAAGAAATTGGGTATGGATGTCCAAAAACGACAACAGTCCCACTAAGACACAACATAGCTCAGGTAACACATAGGATAACAACCCAAACGGTTAAGCACGAACTCAAATTTGTAGTGTGGATAAAACTAGGTTCATAGGACAGACAGGTCGACTTCTCCCTTCCCACTGGTTTCTCATATGCATGAGGTTATGCAGAGGCAGATGCAGACACAAAACGGGTTGTTCAACAAATGTTTTGGAAATTAAGGGATATGAGTTGGACTGATGCCAAGTAAGAATATGTGGTGCAATTTAGGGTTATAACAGGTATCCTTTCACCATATATTTTTCTCAGTTTTCATACCTGCACGCATTCAAGGGAGGGATTTCTACAACCAGTTTTAGCTAGCTAGCAACCAGTCTGGTTTAAGGGAATTTCTTGTAAAGGTGTAGCCTTGTACACTTGCGCTTTGAATCTTTAATCCTCCTGGTTATCACCACTCCATAGCCCTAAAATATCTTATCCTAAAATATGGAGACTCCTCAGATGAAGAAGTCATACAAGGGAGGTAAGGTGGTTAGAATTGAGCCTGTAGACATGCATCTATTCGAGGCAGAGCCCATGGCCAAAGAAGTTTTTTAAAGGGTATGATGCCTCTCTTTCTGCCAAAATATGCAAAGAGGTCATCCTAAGGTGACAAGGCAGTTTGCCTTACATTTTGATGGCCTGAAGACCAAGGTAGGGGACCTAGAATTTGAGGTGTCTGAAACCTCTATTTTAGCTGCTACATGAATCCCTATCACAAGTGAGAGATGGTTTAAATCCATGGCCTTTGATACAACCTATGCCAAACATTTCCTTAATCCTGAACATCAAGCTAATAGTATGTCTAAAGGTGTGCCAATGAATCATCTGATTGAGTAGTTTGACAAGATATTGAGGATCATTCATAGGTACTTTACATGTGAAGGGAGGTTCAATACACTATACCAATACCATATAAGACTTATGTTGCATTTTACTGTAAAAATTGAAATGAACATTCTCTACTATTTGCTAAGGAGCATAGGCAAGATGTCAGACAGGGTTCAATCCAAGTCTAAGGTTGTGTATACTAGCATCTTTCACTTTGGATTGGTTAGAATGTTGGTTTCTGAAGAGATGGGTAAGAAGGATATCTCATTGGAACATTTAATTATTGCTTCTCACTCTAAGTTTGATATAGAAGTTGCTCCTCAATCGCAGATAGCAAGCCCTTTACCATCCACTAGTGTTGCTAAAGCAGGTACTAGAAATAAGAGAAAGAGAAAAGTTCATGTTCAAGATCAAGAGGCCATCAAGGAGGTTGCATGAACTAAGGAGGAGGCTTTTCATTCTCCACAGAGAGATATTTCACCCCCTCCTCCATCAACGTTAAAAGAATCCCCTTCTTCTACTAAAACTACAACAAAGAAAGGGAAGAAGCTACACTTCTCTTCATCTCCTTCAAGATCCAACATCAAGGTCAGAAATCCTTTCACAAGAGCATTAGCTCCTAAAGAGGTTATTGAAGAATAGTCCCTACCAAAAGTCTCTATCCTACAGAAGAACAAAGATAAAGGCCAAGGCATTGGAAAGCCTGTGGAGAAGAAAGAAGAAATCCCTATACAGAAGAAGAAAGAAGAAATCCCTGTCCATAAGAAGAAAGATAAAGTTAAAGGCATCAAGAAGCCTGATGAGATAGACAAAGTAATCTCTATGTAGAAGGAAGAGGAAACCATGAAAAATCATGTTGAGACTGTTCACATCACCACTCCACCTGGCATCCAGACGTTCAAAAGACTAATCAGGCAACTCAGGGATGCTAGGAAGGAGGTGGCTCATTTGAAAGAAGATGCCATGTCTGATAGAGTTAAGATGAAAGAACTCATGGATGGCAATAGGAACACTCTTAACCTAACAAGGTTTGCAGCAAGAAACTCCCAGCCTCTCCATAGGCAGCTCAAAAACTTTTATAGGGAGAACAGAGACTTTCAGTCTCAGAACAAAAAGCTCAAAACATATTTGAAACATTTCCAAGATGAAATGGCTCAAAGGAACTTTTATTTATTGGTTGAAGGAGCTATTGAAAAGGAGAAACCAACAGCCAAGGAGAGCATAGCTCTAGTGAAGAAGCCCTGCTAAATGGAAGAAGCATGTTGTGCAAAAGGGAGGTCCTCCTTCTCCAAGAAGCAGTGTCAGGTTAATAATGTAACTGGTGAAAGGTGAGATCCATTTTTGAAGATGGTCCCTTTTTGCAAAGATAAACAATTGATGAAACACTACATTTTCCACCTATACAAGATTCTAGTACTTACTATTCAGAGTTTTGGGTTTTCACAAAGAATTAATCCCTTCAACAGCAGTAGCGCAGACATTCGATAGCGCTATGGCGCTACCGAATAGTATATTTTTTGATGTTCCACCAATCTACTACCTATAATGCTGCCAAATCGTCTAAGACTAATGGTGCTGCTAATACCCAAGGTTTCTACCCATTCTGCACATGTTCAAGTGAAGGTGATGCAAATTATGATGGCGCTACCGAAAGTTTGATAGGATACACAAGCGGGCGCTACCGAAATTCTAGCAGAGACTGAATTCTCCACAGAGTCACACTAGGATGGCGCTACCAAAATTCACTACCGAAATTTTGGCAGAGACTGAATTTTTCACAGAAGACATGAATAATTGGTTCTACCTTTTCTACTTGCCTATTTTTGAGGTTGCGCTACAGAATCACATGAAATTTGGTGAAGGTGCTACAAAGTGCGCTACCAATTGATGCAACCAACAAATACCAGGAATCAAGGAGAGTCGAGCTAGCATCTTTATGAATAGCTGATGATGGAGAGAATTGCGGAGACAACAGCTGGTAGCATGATGACAAATACATGCCCCTGATGGACACTTGGTGAGCAAGGATTTGCGCACCAAAGGGAGATCAAGTCAGTTCAAAAATTGGTTGGATCAGTGACCAACATTTTCCCATTTTATAGCATAAGTTGTTAATTAGTTTGTTAGATGGAATAACTTCTTAGATAGTTTCATGGGAAGAAGGTCAACTCACACCTACAGTTGTTGCCTCCTTTTTGTTATAAATAGATAGATGAAATGCTTCAGTAGGTTTGAATGGTTGAGCTAGGCTCCCTTATACTATAATATTTTGATGAAGTTACTGTGAACTGGTTACGTACTTGATTTGAGACATATTGGCTAATAGAAATCAGCTTCTTATTCTAGCTTATTTGCTTCTTTTTCTAAAGTGTTGATGTTTTGAATGATTCTCATGAATTTTTGTGGTGATATTATGATGTATGCTTGATTATAATATTATTATGTTGTTTCTTTAGTGTTCTTAAACTTTGAACTCAAGAACATCTTTTGTTAAGAGTTTTTCTACCTTAGGTTGTCTGCAGACCTGATGTTCACAACAACCTCTACATTCCTCTCATTGAAGTCTTCCCTCTGTTCATATTTACTCCCACTTACTGATTGAAGTTAGTCAAGACCTCAATTGCTTGTGCATGCTAGCCCAAATTTCTGATTTAGAACATTAACATCTTGAGTCTTATCCATTTGACCCCTTAAAAACTCTTTTACGTTTAGATATAACCTTATGGGTATTGGGCTTGCCTTCCATGCAATCCGAAGGTGATTTCTAGTGCTAACATTCTTGGCACCGTTGTCGAGGAACGATTTGAATACATTTCCCTGGGACTGAATGACAAAGCTTACTAGTTCTGAAGGTGCATTGGAACTTAGTATCTTGAAGATTGCAACTTGCACCTGGCGACTCCATTGTTTTAGCTTTGACGCCTAAAGGCAGACATATGAGATCAAATCCACAACTACCTTTGGTTCCACTTGAGGCTGACCCAGAGAAGATCATCAAGAAGGGAAAATCTTCTCAAGAAAGTTTTTATGTTGCTGCTACAAGTGCTTTTGGTCAGTTGCTTGATTCCACTCTTAATACTCCAGTTGTTATATCAAGTAATCCTTCTTTACCTTCTGTTGAAGTATCTAAGAATCTTGATTTTCAAAAATTTCCTATTGAATAATCCTCTTTTGAAATTGATTTGAAAGAAGAAAGATTTGAAATTATTTCATCCCCTAACATTGTAAAGTTGTTCAGTCTTGAGAGTCTTGAATATTTTCCTACTTTAGGCTTTGCTAGCCCTCCTCCTGTTAAAATTTCTGCTGCCAAAGAAAAGGAAACCTCATCCCATTTAAAAAATTTACCATCTTCTTCCAAGACTCAGCCTTCTGTTGTGAAAATTGAAATTTCCCCTTCATACATTCCTTTTTCTCCTAAACTGCACACAGTCAAGTTCCCTTCTCCTCCTTTTTCACCAAGAGTTCAAAATCCAATGGCAGGTGCTAACCCCCCTGCAAATATGATGGATGCCATAGTGGTTGTAAGATATGCCCCTCTTGTCTTACCTCAGCCAGTGAATGGTATTCCTGCTCGAGATTATTTAAAATACATGCCCAAATTCATGGGAGAAGAAGATATAACCATTGAAGAACATCTTGTTGCCTTCTACAGTTATGCAGACAATAAAAACATTGAAAATGAGGATGTGTGGATGAGAGTCTTTGTCCAAAGCCTTTTTTGTGAGGCTAGGAAGTGGTTTAGGGGTTTGTCCCCTGGATCCATTACTGGCATTGAGGCGCTAGACGAGGCCTTTTTGAGGCACTGGAGGCACAAAAAGGACTTCTTGTACTATATCACTGAATTTGGATCCCTAAAAAGAAAAGAGGAAGAATCTGTCTTTGACTTCTCTAAAATATTCAACAAAATGTACAATAAGATTCTTGATGAGATAAAACCCACAATAACCTCTGAAAAAATAACTTATGGCAGTACCTTTGACCCCGAGTTTTGCCTTCTATTGAGAGAAATAAGATCAACCTCCTTAGCCCATATGCAAGATGCAGCCTTGGAGGTAGAATCCAACATAGTGGCATCTGATAAACTCAGGGGAAAACCTGATAGAGATAGGAGAAAAAACAGAGCTGAAGCTTCAACTTTTGACTCCCCTGTTGTCCACTCTCAAGTAGATGAACTTACCAAATTAGTAAAATCCCTTTCTACTGAGATTTAGAAGTTAAAACTGGAAGGAAAACAGACCTACATAAATACTCAAAATAATTATAACAGAGGTAACTTCAAGAGACCAAATAATGCTCCCCAGATCCTTCCCATAGATCCTAGAAATAAAGAGAGAGATGATCAAAAGGTGCAAAATCCCTTACAGAACAACCTAGTTGTTGATGAAGAAGGAGAGGAGGAAGAAGTTTATCCTGAGATTCATTGCTTAGGTGACACATCCCCATCCCCTCACTTGACTCAATCTGCATATGAGCAATCCTTGATGGATATTCAAATAAATGAATTAAGTAAGGGAGAGAAAGCAAAAGAAATTCCTAATAGATATAATATGAGATCTAAAATGAATGAGGAAAAAACTGATGCTTCTAATTAGCCTGCTCAAAAAGAAAATTTTTCCAAGGTAGTGACAGTTAGTAGTAAGGAAAAAGACACTCAAAGTACCCAAGTTCTGGTCAGAAATCCTACCCCTAAAACCAAAGAGATCATGAAGTCTTCATCTTCCTTCAGCTTTGAGAATGAGATCCAAAAAATCAAGATCCCTATACCTTTTTTGGAATTGATAAAAAATGAAGAATTTAAAAAATATCTCTCCAAAATGTTACAGCCCAAAGCCTCTCCAAATGCCACTGATTCTGTAAATTTTTAAGATGAAAAACCAGCAGTGATCTTGGCCCATTGATAGAAGATAGAGATGATTCGTCCCCTCCTTTCTATACATCACTGAATATACATGATAAGGTGTTGCATAATTGTTTGATGGATTCATGGGCATCCTACAATCTCATGCCGAAAACTGTTATGGATGAACTTGGGTTAGAAATCACAAAGACCTACCATGACTTATATTCTTTTGACTCCAGGAAAGTGAAGTGTCTTGGGGTCATTAAGGATTTGGTTGTGACCTTATTTCAGCTTCCCATGAAAAGCGTAGTCATGGATATCATGGTGTATGATGTTCCCCCCAAGTTCGACATGCTCTTGTCAAGATCTTGAATCAAAAGACTTGGGGGAACCTTGCAGATGGATCTCTCATATGCTACCATTCCTGTGTTTTTTTTTTGGGGGGGGGAGCATAGAAGCCTTTACAGGGAAGCTCAATTGGCCTACATTATTAGTAATGAAGAAAAACCTACAAATCATCCTATTTTTTCTCTTGATACTGATTTGGGATCCAACATCTTGCAACTCACCGATACCCCTGAAAGTCCTCTTGAAATCAGAAAACAACCTGTTAGCTTTTGCGAAGATTCCCCTCCAACCACCTATGTTTGGAAGATGTTCTTTGATGGAGCCTCTTCTAGGGAAGGTGCTGGTGCTGGAGTGGTATTTGTTTCACCTGCTCGAGAGACTATATTTTTGTCATACAAGCTATAATTTGAAACTGCTAATAATGTGGCAAAATATGAAGCTCTTGTCTTGGGATTGAGGGATGCTAAAGACATGGGGATAGAAGAGCTATCGGTATTTGGGGATGTTGAATTGATCGTCCATCAGATAAAATATATTTACCAGACTAAGCACCCTAGACTCAAGTCTTATAG
Organism: Picea engelmannii; assembly: GCA_009831015.1. Classification (NCBI taxonomy): domain Eukaryota; kingdom Viridiplantae; phylum Streptophyta; class Pinopsida; order Pinales; family Pinaceae; genus Picea; species Picea engelmannii. The sequence goes on from ML780334.1 coordinate 963,103, forward strand.
AAATGAAGTGTGGGACTTGGTGGACGGTTTTTTCTCAGCTTTTAACATTTCATTTATTCCTAGAGAAGAGAATACCATGGTTGATTCTTTGGTTGTATCAGTAAGCAATTTCAAAGTCCCCTTACCACCTAAACTCAAGTATGATGTAGAATTCAAATACATGCCTTCTATACCGGACAATGTCAAATATTGGAAGGTGTTTGAAGATGATCTAGAACTTTAAAAAATCCTTGAGACTGTTGATGAGTTTTCTGCATTACACATTGATCAGGATCATGATTCTGAAATTAATCCTCATGCTGATGTCTTCCTTAATAAAATTGCTAATCATCATATTTTGCAGCTACTTAGCAACCACATTCCAAAAGTTCTAGTTCCTTTGGAAAGATTATTTGATGGAAATGATGTGGCAGTAAAGGGGAAAGTGTCCATTGATGATGCTGATATAACCAAGTGCAATTTGGGCACAGAAAAGGATCCAAAATATGTCACGTTGTCAAGAAGCCTATCAAGAGAGCAGAGGGTAGAATATACTGAGTTGTTAAAGGAATTTGTTGATGTATTCACTTGGAGTTATGAAGATATCAGAACTTATGACACCAACATTATAGAGAACAAGATCCCATTAAAGGAAGAGACCAAACCCTTCAGGAAAAAGTTGAGGAAAATAAATCCTATGTTGCTTCATGTCATGGAGAAAGAGGTGAAAAATATTTTAGATGCTAAAATTATTATTCCTTTCAGGTATTTTGAATGGGTGGCCAACTTGGTCCCAGTGAGAAAAAAGAATGGAGAAATCAGACTTTGTGTCGATTTTCGAAATCTGAACAGAAGTTCTAAAAAGGATAATTACCCTTTGCCCAAGATGGAGCGCATATTACAGAGGGTGACAGGTGCGGTTAGGATGTCCATGATTGATGGTTTTTCTAGCTACAATCAGTTCTCTGTTTTTCTAGAATATAGAGAGAAGATGGAATTTACCACTCCTTGGGGCACATTCATGTATGCTAAGATGCCCTTTGGTTTGATGAACGCAGGGGCGACCTTTTAGCGAGCTATGGACATAGAATTTATTGGAGAGAAGGACAAGTTTTTTGTTATCTATTTAGATAACATAACAATGTTCTCTCAATCTGATAAAGAGCATTATGATCATTTAAAAAAGGTTTTCTTGAAATGCAGAAAATTTGGTCTCTCTTTGAATCCAAAAAAATCATTGTTTGCCATAAAGGAGGGAAAATTATTGGGGCATATTGTGTCATTTGAAGGGGTAAGGATTGATTCCAACAGGGTTGGAGCTATCCAAACCTTGTCACTTCCTAGATCCAAAAAGGAGGTTCAATCCTTTTTGGGAAAAGTTAATTCTTTGAGAAGGTTTGTTTCAAATTTTGTCAAGTTGGTCAAATATATCACAACCATGTTGAGAAAAGGTAATGAAATCAAATGGACTGTTGAGTCCCGTAATTCTTTTGATTAGATAAAGAAATCCTTGACTGAAGCCCCGGTCCTTATCATCCCAAACTACTCCAAGGATTTTCTTATTTTTTCGTTCTCTTCATTTGATATAGTAGCAACTCTTTTATTGTAGAAGAACACTAAAGGCTTAGAGCAACCCATTGCTTTTTTCAGCAGGGCATTGAGAGATGCTAAATTAAAATATGACATCATGGATAAGCAGGCCTATGCATTGGTTAAATCTCTCAAGTATTTTAGATTTTATGTGTTGCATTCAAGAGTCATTGTTTATGTCCCATCAACTTCTGTAAAGGAAATTCTTATTCAACCTGGTATAGATGGAAAAAGGAGCAAGTGGATTGCTAAAATCCTTGAATTTGATCTTGAGATTAAGCCTACCAAATTGGTTAAAGGCCAGGGTTTAGCCAAGTTGTTGGCTGAATCAAATTGCTCATCCTTGGGGGTAAATTTAGTCAACACATGCTCAGAAAATCAACAGGCTAAATTGACTGATAAAGGTTCTCAAGTCCTACATTGGCAGATTGCAGATGGTACAAGGACATTGTATTTTTCCTACATAAATTACAACCTCTAGATGGTATGGAAAAGAACAAGGTGAGGGCCTTAAAACTCAAATCAATCAAATATTTCCTTATTGATCAAGTCTTGTATTGGAAAGACCCATTGGGAGTGCTTTTGAGATGCCTAGACCCACAAGAAGCCCAAAATATTATGTCTGATTTTCATGACAGTTTATGTGGGGGGCATCATTTTTGGAGAACCACGACATATAAGATTCTCAGGGCTGGGTACTTATGGCCTAGTCTTTTCACCAATGTTTGTGCTAAGATCAGAGCCTGTGTTAAGTGTCAGAAATTCCCTGGAAAGCAACAACTCAAGTCTTTGTCATTAAATCCTGTGGCAGTTTCGGGACCCTTTCAGCAGTGGGGCCTAGATTTTATTGGGGAAATTCATCCTGCTTCTAGTGGTCAACATAGATGGATATTGACTTCCACAGATTACTTTACTAATTGGATAGAAGCTATCCCTACAAGGAATGCTTCCCATAAAGTGATCATTGGTTTCCTTGAGGACATTATGGCAAGGTTTGGTTGTCCAAATAGAATTGTCACTGATAATGATGCATCTTTCAAGGCTGAACCATTTATTCAATTCTACGAACAGTTTGGAATCACGTTGGTTCACTCTACTCCTTACTACCCCTAAGGGAATGGGCTTGCAGAGTCCTCCAACAAAAGCCTTATAAAGATCATTAAAAAGTTGTTAGAGGACAACAAAAAATCATGGGACTCAAAACTTAAGTTTTCTCTATGGGTTGACAGAGTGACAACAAAGAGGTTCCTGAGCCTTTCTCCTTTCTAGCTGGTGTATGGATTTGAGGCCATTTTTCCTTCTTAGCTTGCCTTGCCTGTGGCGAAATTCTTCCAAGATTACCGACGAGAGCCGGATCACATGATCAGAAGGATTCAACAGCTGGTTGAAGTGCAGTAGACTCGGGAGAAGCTTATAGATAAAGCACATGATCATCAACAGAATATCAAGAAGGTTTTTGACAGGAAAGTGAATAAAGAGGATTTTCAACTGGGCGATCTGGTGCTCAAGTGGGATGCACCAAAACAAGATAAAGGCAAGCACGGTAAATTTGAAGCTCTATGGATCGTTCCTTTCAAAATTTCTGAGGTATCGTCTAATAACACTTTCAAGTTGCAGAATATGGAGGATGAAGAAGTTTTTGGTGGCCCTGTCAATGGGCATTTTCTGAAAAAAATACTTTGCTTGAGCCATGAGTGGCTTTTCATGCCATTGTAAATATCATTTATTTTTGTTTTAATAACTGACCCCATAGCCCTAGGATAAGGCACTGAATCTACTCTTTCTTAGCAGCCCTCAGGGGGCATGCCAATCCCTGTGGAGCCAATGTTATCACACTAAGTTGCCTTGGGTCTTTAGCCTTTAGTTTCATCTTTTCCTAAGCCTTTAGATTTTTATTTTTTTTTATTTATCCTTTTTATATTTTGTTTTCTTAGTTTCTGTTCATAAATAAAGGCTTAATTCATGACTTATGTTTTGATCCTCACACAAATCTTTGACTCAGGACCATTTTTTATGACCTATCCTTTGATCCCCTCCATGACTTGACACTAGGATCAACTCACTCCACGGTCAGCTTGAATTGACTTACCACTTTCCTCACTCATTCCCTTGTAACCTTGCCTTGCTATCCCTTTTGTACTCTTCTTACTGGTCAAATCATTTTTTGACATGGAGCGCTGCCAACTCATCAGGAGTTTCCATAGCACACTCTTTATCCATCATAGTCTACCATGCTTTGTGGTTATGATGTTGATGTAATCTCTTCCTTGTTTTCAGTGCCAGAGGTGGTTAAAAGATGCTTTCAAGATTTCATATTTATGAGCTCTGATAACAGTTTTTGAATTTTGAAACACTCAAATTGTTGCAGTGCGCAAACTACCAATTTCGACCAGTTGGCAGAAACGCTACCAGATCTGATGATGAGGTGGACTCGGAGGCCGATTTGCTCGTGATTCTTTCCTAATATTTTTCTGAGGCCTTGGACCATCTTTATTCCACATGTATTTCGTGTTTTCCTTCTCTACACATCAATTTCAAGGAGAATTAACGCTCAAAATTTTGGTAATTATCTTGCCTGCAGAGCTGGAGGAGAGCTTTCCTCACACCATCCTATCATTTTTTCCCTCCATTCAAACCTGCAGATCTCACCACCTATCTATTGATTTTGATAGGTCTTCCTGCCATTCCCACTGAGTTCACAATATCCAAGCAGGTCTTACCCTTGCATGTGCGGTGTGCTACCTAGAGATGCTACTCAAACTACATTGTTCCTCCCCTGCCTCCTCTGACAGTTAAGTCAGGTTGTTTCAACCCATTTTTCAAATACCATTACAGGGTATCCTTTCACCATATATTTGTATCAGTGTTCATACCTGCATGCATTCAAGGGAGGGATTTCTACAGCCAGTTTTAGCTAGCTAGCAACTAGTTTGGTTTAAGGGAATTTCTTGTAAAGGTGCAACCTTGTACACTTGAGCTTTGAATCTTTAATCCTCCTAGTTATCACCACTCCATATCCCTAAAAGATCTTATCCTAAACTATTGAGACTCCTTAGATGAAGAAGTCACACAAGGGAGGTAAGGTGGTTAGAACTAATCCTATAGACATGCATCTATTCGAGGTAGAGCCCATGGCCAAAGAAGTTTTTCAAAGGGTAGGATGCCTCTCTTTCTTCCAAAATATGCAAAGTGGTCATCCTGAGGTGACAAGGCATTTTGCCTTACATTTTGATGGCCTAAAGACCAAGGTAGGGGACCTATAATTTGAGGTGTCTGAGACCTCTATTTTAGCTGCTACATGAATCCCTATCACAGGTGAGAGATGGTTTAAACCCATGGCCTTAGATACAACCTATGCCAAAGATTTTCTTAAGCTTGAACACCAAGCTGATAATCTGTCTAAAGGTGTGCCAAGGAATCATCTAATTGAGTAGTTTGACAATATATTGAGGATCATTCAGACGTACTTTACGTGTGAAGGGAGGTTCAATACACTATACTAGTACCATATAAGGCTTCTATTGCATTTTACTGGAAAAATTGAAATGAACATTCCCTACTATTTGCTAAGGAGCATAGGCAAGATGTCAGACAGGTTTCAATCCACTTCTAAGGCTGTGGATACTATCATCTTTCACTCTGGATTGGTTAGAATGTTGGTTTCTGAAGAGCTAGGTAAGAAGGATATCTCATGGGAACATTTCATTATTTCTTCTCACTTTAAGTTTGATATAGCAGCTACTCCTCAGTCGCAGATAGCAAGCCCTTTACCATCCACCAGTGTTTCTAAAGAAGGTACTAGCAAGAAGAGAAAGACCAGACTTCATGTTCAATATCAGGGGGCCATCAAGGAGGTTGCAGGAACTGAGGAGGAGGCTTGTCATTCTCCACAGAGAGATCTTTCACCCCCTCCTCCACCAGAGTTAGAAGAAGCCCCTTCTTCTACTAAAACTATAGAAAAGAAAGGAAAGAAACTACACTTCTCCTCATATCCTTCAACAACCAGCATCAAGGTCATAAAGCCTTTCACAAGAGAATAAACTCCTAAAGAGGTTGTTGAAGAACAATCCCTACCAAAAGTATCTATCCTACAAAAGAAGAAAGATAAAGGCCAAGGCACTGGAAATCCTGTGGAGAATAAAGAAGAAATCCATGTACAAAAGAAGAAAGAAGAAATCCCTATACAGAAGAAGAAAGATAAAGGCAAAGGCATCAAGAAGCCTAATGAGATAGACAAAGTAATCCCTATGTTGTAGGAAGAGGAAACTATGAAAAATCCTGTTGAGACTGTTCACATCACTACTCCACCTGGCAGCCATATGTTCAAAAGACTAATCAGGAAACTCAGGGATGTTAGGAAGGAGGTGGCTCATTTGAAAGAAGATGCCATGTCTGACAGAGTTAAGATGAAAGAACTCATGGATGGCTGCAACCACACTCTTGACCTAGCAAGGTTTGCAGCAAGAAAGGCCCAGTCTCTCCATAGGCAGCTCAAAAACCTTTATAGGCAGAACAAAGACTTTCAGTCTCAGAACAGAAAGCTCAAAACAAAGTTGAAACATTTCCAAGATGAAATGGCTCAAAGGAACTTGCATGTATTGGTTGAAGCTGCTATTGAAAAGGAGAAACCAATAGCCAAGGAGAGCATAGCTCCAATGAAGAAGCCTACCACAACTAAAGGGAAGAATCTTGTTGTGCCAAAGGGAGGCCCTCCTTCGCCAAGAAGGAGTGTCAGGTTAATAAAGTAACTTGTGAAAGGTGAGCTCCATTTTTGAATATGGTCCCTTTTTGCAAAGATAAAAAATTGATGAAACACTACATCTTCCACCTATACAGGCTTCTAGTACTTACTGTTCAGAGTTTTGGGTTTTCACAAAGAATTAATCCATTCAACAGTAGTAGCGTAGACATTCCGTAGCGCTATGGCGCTACATAATAGTCTATTTTTGGATGTTCCACCATTCGGCTACCTATAACATTGCCAAATTTCCTAAGACTAATGGCGCTGCCAATACCCGAGGTTTCTACCCATTCTGCACATGTTCAAGTGAAGGTGTTTCGAATTATGATGGTGCTACCGAAAGTTTGACAGGATACACAGGCGGGCGCTACTGAAATTCTAGCAGAGATCGAATTCTACACAGAGACACACTAGGATGGCGCTACCAAAATTCACTACCAAAATTTTTCCAGAGACTGAATTTTTCACAGAAGACACGAAGACTTGGCACTACCTTTTATACTTACCTATTTTTGAGGTTGCACTACAGAATCACATGAAATTTGGTGAAGGCTCTACAAAATGCGCTACTCAGAGTGCTACCAATTGATGCTACCAACAAATACCAGGAATCAAGGAGAGTCGAGCTAGCATCTTTATGAATAGCTGATGATGGAGAGAATTGCAGAGACAATGGCTGGTAGCATGATGACAACTACATGCCCCTGAATGACACTTGGCGAGAAATGAGTTGCGCACCAAAGGGAGATCACGTGAGTTCAAAAATTGGTTGGATCAGTGACCAACATTTTCCCATTTTATAGCATAAGTTGTTAGATGGAATAACTTCTTAGAGATTTTCATGGGAAGAAGGCCAGCTCGCAACTCCAGTTGTTGCCTCCTTTTTTTTATAAATAGATAGATGAAATGCTTTAGTAGGTTCGAATGGTTGAGATAGGATCCCTTATACTGTAATATTTTGATGAAGTTACTGTGCACTGGTTATGTACTTGATTTGAGACATCTTGGTTAATAGAAATCAGCTTCTTATTCCAGCTTATTTTCTTTTAATGCTAAAGTGTTCATGTTTTGAATGATCCACATGAATTGTTGTGGTGATATTATGATGTATGTTTGATAATAATATTATTATGATGTTTCTTTAGTGTCCTTAAACTTTGAACTCAAGAAGATCTTGTGTTAAGAGTTTTTCTGCCTTAGGTTGTCTGCATACCTGATGTTTAGAGAAACCTCTACATTCTTCTCACTGAAGTCTTCCCTCTGTTCATATTTACTACCACTTACTGATTAAGTTAGTTAAGACCTCAATTGCTTGTGCATGCTAGCCCAGATTTCTGAGTTAGAACATTAACATCTTGAGTCTTATCCATTTGACCCCTTAAAAACTCTTTTACATTTACATATAACCTGATGGGTATTGGGCTTGACTTCCATGCAATCTAAAGGTGATTTCTAGTGCTAATAGGAGTAACCCTCCTTTCATCTCGCAATTATTCTGACGCTGACACATAACCCCCCAGGAAAACCGTGGTTTGGATTGAGGGACCACCTTGGAGAATTAACTCCCGTGAAACTTGGGTCCCCGCAATGCCTCCTGGTCATCGATCTTGATGTATCGTGATCAACGCTAGTGTGGGTCCTTCGACCTTTAACTATGTTATTCAACCTCAGGGCCCACATAGTACATCTATAAAAATTTCGGATGAGGGCACGTGGAATATATAAGAAAGGTCCACGTCACCTCTTGGTGACATCATCATGACTCACCACTTCGGCTCTTCGGGTTTAGGGAGTTTCAACTCCTCTATGCTCGCTTTAGCTCGGAGCGCTTTTCCCCAGAGTTCACGATCTATCGACATGTGTCCTCCTTCACGATCAACGACTATGAGTGACTTCGACACTTCGGGCTTCGGGAGTTTCAAACTCACAACACTTGCCTCCTCATGAATTAGTTCCACCCGAAGTAAACGATCTCTTGACACATGTCCTTCGCAATGAACGATTGCGATCTACTTTGGCTGTTTCACTTTCTCCTCGATCACAGAACATCTGAAGTGATCTCACTTCGGAGTTGTGGATCTTGCGCCACTTTTCAACCTAGATCGGATGATTGTCGATCCTTTGTGCTCAGATCTGACGGCTTGGGATCTATTTCCTCCTCAACTCTCTCCTTTGATTTCCTGGACATAGATCTAACGGTTCAAATTCCTTCCAACAACAGATCTAATGATTATTGTCGCTCCTCCTCCTAAGCTTCGTTTCTTGAACCCCTTTCTCCTTAGAGGGTTTCTTCAACACTTAGTCGACTTTCAGATCTGTGCACTCCTTGTAACAAATCTTCGCGTCCCTTCATGAGAAAACTCAATCAATTTCTCCCGAGCTTTTTGAGTCAAAGACTCTGTCGACGCACTCCTTGCACCCAGGGACACTTTGAACCTCGAATTTTGTCCCTTTTGACAACAATTCACTCTGAAAACTTTGTCTCGTTAACCACTAACATGGCCCATCTAGGCTCAATGTCGAAACCATGCTCTGATACCAATTTGTAACATTCCCATCCACCCACAGGTCGAGCGATGCTACCACTACGAAACATTCATGCACGCACACACACACACACACACACATATAACATGCATTTTAATAAAAAATTAAACACATAACACAGAATTACTATTACCATTCAGATTCAAAACAAGATTAACAGTAAATCCACATGCAATGAAAAACATGATAACATTCAAGCATCAATAGCACAAACATGCATAACGTATAAATTAAGCACATAAATGATACTTATCTTTTAAACTGACGTAACACCACCAACTACGTGTAGACCTTCCACGAACCTCCCAGCCTTAGACCACACTGCTCATCATGCTCAACAGTAGGTCACCCCCGAGCTGGGACTAAGCTCCACCTAGGGTAAGGGAATCCTAGACTAGGCCGAGGTTACAGGAAAACTGCACAGTGCAACCAGAAGGATTCTCTCCAGGAGCCTTCTTACGCCCACTACTCATGGACTCTCATTCCCCACATGCCTGTTCCACCCGAGAGTATACACCTTCATTGTCACACAGTCCATCGGCTGCTTCACCTCCTTCTTAGGGTCTCGAAAATAGGCCGGATCAAGAATTCTTAGAGCTCCGTAGCTGGTGATGGACTCTCTCTGGAAGAAAACCACTTCCCAACAAACTCTCTCACTTGGAGAGAGCTGCTCATAGGTCTAACAACCTGCCATTTCAACCACGGGCTTGAAAACTCACTTCGTCAACCACTTTCCACTCAATTCCCGCAAGGTAAGGATAACAACAACAACAACAACAACAACAACATTCGATTAACTCACGAGTGACAACAACAATAAGAAATTGGGTATGGACGTCCAAAAACAAAAACAGTCCCACTAAGACACAACGCGGATCAAGTAACACATAGAACAACAACCCAAACAGTTAATAACGAACTTGGATTTGCAGTGTGATAAACCTAAGTTCACAAGACACACAGATCGACTTCTCCTTTCCCACTAATTTCTCATATGTGCGAGGTTATGCATAGGCAGACGCAGACACAAAACGGGTTCAGACGGAGATCCTCGTGAACTCAGGTTGAGGATGGAAGAATGGGTCGTGAACCCCCAACATAGATGACACTTCAGCTTTTAACTGCATGTACCCAGGTTGACACTTGTCTTCCTGGAGCTTCATGCATTCCCTTTTGCACACGTTGCCTCTCCGAGGACTTAGGATAAAAACATGTCTTTCAAACAACTTTGGAATAATAATAAATTATTATTCTTAAGGACTTAAGCCCCTAAGCTTAGCCCCTCTTTTCAACCTTTCAGCCCCCTTTCCCTTACCCACCCTGTGGAAGCTTAGTCCCCCATCACTCTTTCTACGTGGTCAGTCTGCACGCAACGATGTTTATATTTTATTAATGATCTCCATAATTACATATACAAAATCAAGCTCCTGGCCTTTAACACTTAGGCTCTCCAGCCCAATAAACACATAAGCCCACCAACTTATCAACACTCGACTCACCAGCCTACAAAACATGTTTACAATTCATAAATACAATAGGGGCTCGTCCTTGGGGATATTACACGTACTATTTTCTAATCGAGTCATATGTACCATAGAGATCAATCTCTATCCATATGACTTAGAAAATATCGGTCTCGTATCAACCACCCTAATCGAGACGTCATGTCCTTAGGGGGCGTACTATTCAACCTGATCGGGCCACTAGTTGTGCCTCAGGAGAATATCGGTCCTGAACCATTTTCCTAATTAGGCCACAATATGTGCCTTAGGAAAATACCAGTCCATTATACATCATCAATTTGTCAACCTGGACCATTCTCCACAGGGAGAATGTCAGTCCACCAACAATCTGTTTTTCCTGGACCATTCTCATGCCTGGAGAATCTATGTCCACCAACACACTAACTATCCATGATTCCATATATCAACACTCCCTCCCATTCGAGGAAGTCATCTCCTCCCTTTCAACCAAGGGAGGTATCTCCATTGTATCATCTCTAAGTCGTAGTAGTATGATGCTTTTAGTGAGCATTAGTTTGTAGAATATGCCTAAAGCTATAGGTAATAATTATCTCAACGAATTGGTTCAATGCAACATATTTTGGCCAGGTTTGGATACGAAAAAGATAGAAAAATGCATGGGGGATCCAAATGCATATGCAAAGAACCTTGTTTTGAAACAAGAACAAGATGCATAGGTTAGTTTAGATGTACTCCATTTGTTACTTCCCATTTTTTATCTGAGAGTTGTGAACATAGAAGCTATCATTTATTCCATATTTTTAAAAATTGGTTGTTGTTGTCCATGTGGAAAACATTTATGATGTGGCGATGCTATCATTGATTCCCTTATATTAGAGACTATTATTGAAATTTCATGGTGCTATGCTTTTCGTAGGTTGGACATGCATCTCGAGGTGATGTCACTATATTTCCCACTCTTATTATTAACAACATAAAATATAGAGGTTGGCGTCCTTACTTCCTATACATTCTATCTTTCACAAATGCAAGAATAAAATGTGGCAAACTAAAATGTTCTAATTGTTGGAAAACTGGACAAAGGGGTTGTCTTGAAGGAAATTTGTGCAGGCTTTCAAGAAACTGAGCCAACCGTGTGCTTGAGTGAATGCCAGTTTCTTTATGGGTGGTTTGATTTTAGTTGCATAGCCATAGACCTTGAATTTTCAGGAATAAGCCATCTTAAAGTGCATTACTAAATCCATGGAAGAAACTATTTTTGTTTTCCCAATCCAGATATGGAAAAGAATGAGTGTTTGAAAAATAATGGTGGTTGTTGACAAGATAAGAAGGATGCTTGAACCAAAGGATATAATTGTGTCATGTTTATGTTGCAGGGTTACTTGATCCATTAGATTATAGGTTAATGAATATGACCTCTTTGTCACTTCTTGAAGGATACTTTTTGGGTAAGGGTTTGTGAGTGCCCCTTGGTTGAAGGTGTTCAATTTAAGGGAGATGGTCATTCTAACCGTGAAGGTAAACCCAATATTTATTAACTTTCAATTGTTTAATTATTCACAACAAATAATTCACAATTCACATTTTAATCTAACTAATGTTTAGAAAATTAACCATTAAGTGGTAATCTAGAAAAATAAATTAAAAATTAACCAAAACCAGTAAAAAAAAATTTAGATACAAAGGTTCAAATTAAGATATCAAAATCCATCACAATATCAAGAGCCTAAGGAGACATTGTCCTTTAGGAGACTAAATTCTATACTGCTGGGCGTGAGATGAAAGCAATTATCTTGTTCTGTCCATTGTCTCTGGTGCAAGGTTGACGCTGAAGCTAGAGTAGAAGATCAAGTGTGCCTCTCCAGTCAACGGGGGTTGAAGTACACAGGAAGAAGTTGGTCATCTATTGTTCCATCTGCAACAAATCCCTCCCTGATTTTTTATCATCCATGCCTCTATTGTGGTGTACAAAGGTGAAAAATATCAAGAAATGTGTTCACAAGCAATGGGGATACTGTACTCAACCAGTACAAAGATGAATCATGAATGTGACTGTTTGCTTGCTTTACAATAGTCCTGTAAACATAAGTAATTCTGGAAAACTCAAGCTTAGACCTGAATCTTAGAGCCATAAAATCTTTAGGTATGAGATTGTCATCAACTAAATGGATCTCAACATCAATGCCTTGAAAATGGAGGGAAAAGCTTTGCCATTCATGAGTGGCAAGGGCAGTGTACTGCTTATGACTCCAACCAAGAATGCAGGAGGTCAGATATGCAAAGTCTTTTGTTTTGGAAGATTGAAAGCCATAACATTGGTTTTGTCAATATTGGCTATTAGTTTTTTTTACTACAAAAAGGACAAAGGAAGGCTAGTGGCTTCTGCAATCCCTCAATTGTATGAGATAGAAGACCCACATCATCAACAAATATGAAGCTTTGAATAATTATATTAAAAAGGCAATGGCCATAATTTGGTCCTATATTTGCCTGAAGGTAATCCTCTTGCCGATATGTGTATAAGCTAATTTGAAGAGGGGACACCCCTGTTTCACTCCAGTGGTGCTGAAAATTATCTCTGTGAGTCCTCTGGTTTTGTGAATTTGCACCGTGAGTTGTGTAGAGTGACATGATTGAAATATGAACCCTGTATGGAATCCCCACAATCTGATGCAACCAATCAAATAACTCAACACTATGTTAGTTTTCTGAAAGGTCAATAGGAGATGGAAGACTAGGACCTTCTCGAACAAAGATTCTTAAGTAATGGCTCTTAATGTGAATCCCATCAATGGTATGACAACTTCTACAAAACCCTGCTTGCCTATTTTTCCAGAAGGTTCCTTTCTGTAGTAGTTTATTTCCAAATAATGAAGTAAATTATGTTCCACTAAAATTTAAATACTTGCACCAGATCTAAGTTATTCAATTTTTATGTTGATAAATGAGTTAAGTAACTTTAAGTTGTGTTTTTTCTACTTTAAGTACATATTGACCTACATTTAGAAATATGAAAGTTAATCTGATTATATTTTACTAGTAAGTAAGCCCACTCAGGCTGTAATAAGTAAGGGTACCAATATTGGTTTGGGAAAAAATCATTTCGGTGCTTGATCTCAAAAATCCTTGGGATGGGTCAACTCTCTGTGACTGCTTCGAATCTTGGACTCATAGGGAGCACAAATCAAAGCACCTGCCTTCCCTGGTTTGCTGGTCCATTTGGTTGGATAGAAACACAATTTTTTTTTTAAAATAAGACTACTCCTTCTTCCACCACAACATATAAAACACTTGGTCTTTTCAATATCTGGAATGGCATACATCCATTCAAGCCAAGATCGTTGAACACAAAGAGGACAAATATTTTAGAGGATATCCCAACTGGATGGTTCGATAGAGCAACGCCAACAAATGCCACTCAGAGTGGTGCTGGAGGGATGATCAAAATTACAAAAAACTCCTACATTAGATGGAATTTTAATTGTGGATCGGGTACCAACACTAGAGCTGAATTACTGGGTGCCTGGGCCACAATTTTTCTGGCCTTTGGACATCATATTGAAGCACTTTAGGTTCTTGGGGACTCCAAAATCATTATTGAGTGGCTGAACAACAGGGGTGATCTTCAAGCCATTTCCCTCTTGGCTTGGAAGGACATAATCAGACTACTTCTTTGAATGCTACTGCTTCCCTCATTCAAAAATATGTGCTTCAATCACATTTACCACAAACACAACAAAACTGCAGACATACTATCCAAGACAACTCTACATAAAAAAGAGAGAATTTTAATTTACAATCTTTGCCTAGATGGCCATGAGGGCCCTCCTCATCTCCTTACTTTATTTTAAGTCCTTCTCTTCTCAACTTTGCAACTTTTCTATGTATTTGGATATATTGAAGACTTCTCTAGATCTTAGTTTTTTCCTTATTCTTCGTATTTTGTAGATCTCTGTCTGCTAGATATGGTAGATCTTCTTCTTAACATTCTCTATGTATGATGTGTCTCCATTTGTTGGTTGAGAGACCACTATTGACAAAAGCATCATTAGTCAAGCTTTGTAACCTGAGTAGTGCTTTGAAATTTCACTTTGGATAAAACACATTATATATTTAATATAATCCAGAAATTTTCTCATTGGAAAAAAAAGGCTATAATAAGTAAGACATAAGTAAGACACATTTTAGTACAATGTATTAAGTAAATTAGAATGTATTTTATTTATGTAATTTTTTGGGATTTGTTTTTTCACTATAAATGAGTTAATTGCATTCATATGCTTTATTGTACTTGGGACTTTGGTTCCTTGAGATAAAAAAAAAAAAAAACTTGGGAATTTGTTTTTACTCTATAAATGATGTAATTGCATTCATATGCTTTACTGTACTTGGACTTTGCTTCCTTGAGATAAAAAAAACTGTTTGCTTAGATAAAAAAAAAACTGTAGTGATTGCTGATTTTAGGAAGTAATTATACATATATGTTTTTTTTAAACCGTAATAATTAAAAAAAAAATGGTCTATAAAAATAATTTCAATATTCATAAAAACATAATCATCAATTAAATTAAAGTGAATATATTAATAATAATAAATAAATAAATAAATAAATATATATATATATATATATATATATATATATATATATATATAATATTTTTTTTATTTTTTATGAAAAGCTATTACAATATACGTGGCATTGAGAAAAATAATAAAATATAAATATCCATAAAAACATAATCTATCATCAATTAAATCAAAGTCAACATATTATTAACAAAATATAACATGAATAATAAGATATCAATATCCATAAAAGCATAACTTATCATCAATTAAATCAAAACCAATATATTATTAACAAAATATAACATAAGGCCTTATTGGCAACAAATAAGAATACCCATCTAATCTTTCTTCATTCAGTGCTTTATGCGATGTTCACATTTAACATGTTGTTTTATGCGTTCATTTTTAATTCACTCCATTATTGATACTCATGTTATTTTAATTCACTCCATTATTGATAATCATGTGAGGAGGAGAAGTAAAGGTAATACAGAAGGTAGGGCCCGTGAGAATGCGCGACAGCACACCAAAGCATTGAGCCAAAGTACAGAGGTCAGTCAGCCATACAGAAACACCACTGAAATGGACCTACGCTAGTGAGACAACAAGTACATTTCAGAAGACAAGGTCACAGGTCTGCCAGCAATATACAGCTTGCTTTAATATTAGATCCTCTAATTTGAATTGCTTTCAGATTCAATGATCTATAATCCACCTAATTGGGTATTAAGTTGGATATTGACTATCCAATCTTATCTACAAATAGCATTATAATCCACCTAATTGGGTATTAAGTTGGATATTGACTATCCAATCTTATCTACAAATAGCATTCTAAAGAATACACATAAGTCAAGAGTAATATTAAGCCTGCTACAGCATTAGATCGTCCAATTTAAATTGCTTTCAAATTCAACTACTTATAATCTATCTATAACAATAATCAATGTTGCTTAGCAAACTAAATATTGATCACCTAATTCGACCCAAAAAACATTCATGCTGCTTAACAGACTGAATATTGTCCCTGGTTCTACCCAAGAATACACATAGTCCAATAGAACAGCCCAGGCACCCGCACTCTACTCTGATGTTGAAATTGCTGCCACAATGACGACATTGACAAATACTTTTTATTATAATTCATGAGTTGTTGATGCGCGCTTATAGTTTAAGGTTATCGTGTGGTGGACTTTTGCTGCCATGTCTTTATCGATAACAATATTGATAAACATTTTTTATTAATATTGACTTTGCTGCCATGTCTTTATTGATAACAATATTGACTTTTGCTGCCATGTCTTTATTGATAACAATATAGACTTTTGCTGCCAACGTCTTTATTGATAACAATATTGATAAACATTTTTTTATTGATAACAATATTGATAAACATTTTTTATTATAATTCGTAGATCCTCGCTTATCTGCAATTGATAGTTTAATATTATCGTCTTGTTAGTCCACCTGCAGTATCAAATCAAGTGACAGCGATCACGTGTTTTGAATTTTGACAACCCACGTGTTTACTATTTGAAGCAGTCCTGGCCTGTCAAATTTAAACCATGGTTTGCTACAACCTTGACCATCGTTTTACCTGACGATGGTTCGTCTTATAAATATGGGAAGCACGGTGGCCATTGTATCGTCCCACGTTTTCCAGTGGTTCAAACCAATATTCTCTGCACGGGGATCGTAACCTCCGACGTTCTCAGTCACTTTAAAATATTTCTCTGCAAAGATATGGCGCCCCTTTCGTCCGAATCAAACACCGTTCTGCCCCCAGTTACAGTAAAATATACGAAGCTCTTCATCAACGGAGAGTTTGTAGATTCAGTTTCAGGTATGTCAAATCAATTATGTTCATTAGGCATCGAAACAAATCGAAAACTTGTCACGATGTAATTTTTTGTCTGGATCTTTCATGATTTTTACTTTGAAGTTCAAATTTATAGTTGAATCATTTGTTAATTTATTGTGTTMATTTTGCAGGAAAAACATTTGAGACATTGGATCCTCGAACAGGGGAAGCGATAACGCGCGTATCAGAGGCTCAGAAAGAAGATGTGGATTTGGCTGTTAAAGCAGCTCGTGCCGCCTTCGATCACGGGCCATGGCCTCGCATGTCTGGCTCTGTAAGGAATTTTTTTTTTTTTTTTTTAATATAATCAGTTGAATGTTATGTTAAAAGGGAGTAAATTAGTTGAGTTTTAAATCAACCCCTGAAATGTAGAAGTTTTCATAGTGAAAACCTAAAAATGTTTATATCTGGACAATTATACTCTCACTTACTGCAATAAAATGTCTTAATAGGAATTATTTAATTTTGTTCAGGAAAGAGGGCGCATCCTGTACAAGTATGCGGATCTGGTTTCGCAACATGGAGATGAACTCGCAGCCCTTGAAACTTTCGACAATGGAAAACCGCTGGATATGGCTCGGATTCTGGATATTCCATACTCTGTTGAAGTTATCCGATACAACGCTGGTGAACTATCTATATCATCCATAATAATCAAACTGATTTTGTTTGGGTTTGAAGTTTATAGATCCGGGGAATGTTGTAAACCAAATTTTAATGAATATGATGTGCAGGGTTCGCTGATAAAATCCATGGACTAACGTTGAAGATGAGTGGGCAGTATCAGGGTTATACATTGCATGAACCCATTGGAGTCGTTGGTCAGATGATACCGTGGAACTTTCCAATATTGACGTTTTTCAGTAAGGTCAGTCCTGCCTTGGCCTGTGGATGTACAGTAGTTATCAAATCTGCAGAGCAGACTCCCTTAACTGCACTTTATTGTGCACAATTGGCCAATGAGGTAACATTATTTTCTTTGCTCTGCTCAGCTCAGCTTGCAAATATTTATGGTGTAAGTTTCTGCTTAATTAGCAGGGCCAAGATTTGTATGTCCAATATTTTGTTCATGAAATCTCGTCTCGTTTCCATCACAGGCAGGAATTCCCCCTGGTGTTCTAAATGTGCTCTCTGGTTTTGGTGAAACTGCGGGCGCTTCCATAAGCAGCCACATGGATATTGATAAGG